>JAHDVE020005905.1:0-24858 GCA_022606495.2 Halesus radiatus | reverse complement strand
GTAAGTCATAAGATCTCTGACTTTGGTCCAGAGGTGGGGAATTCAAAGCGCTGCTAATTCCACAAATAATTATTTGAAAACTTAATTGACAAAGATGATTTAAAAAAAGAGACAGTGTAGCATTCATCGAGGGTTCACCGCGAATAAGACTCACTTGGTCATAAATATGTATGGTTTCAAGTCACTCGTTGTAAGTCTTAGTTGTAAGTCACTAGCTATAAGTCTCTGTAGTTAGGTGCTAGCTATAAGTCTTAGTTGTAAGATATTAGTTATAAATCTTAGCTGTAAGCCACTAGTAATAAATCTTAGCTATAAGTTAATAGATAAGTTAGATAAATTAAAGTAAAGCGCCCTTGAGGTGTTTTTCCCATGAAAAAAAAAAATGAGCGAGATAGGCCAATGTGAACGGAAATTTAAGTATGCTTCTCTCAATAAGGTTTTAAATGAGGTTAAGTAAATAATATAAGTTTTATTGGTAGGTAAACTATCTTATTATCATCAGTTACAATACCATACTAAAAATGTATATTTTATTTGTGAATATTCGAAGGTATGTTTGATTTTGGTCAGATTTACATGTAAACAAACTAATTCTTAATAATATTATGATTTTGGTAAATCTGAATGAACACTGATTGGACTATTTTAAGTACTATGGATAGGTACTATTCTTTAAGTTGTGGCTTTTTAATAAGTCCACTCCCGCGAGGCATTTTTTGATAATATTTAAAATTCTAAATGGATTCTCGATTGTGCCCATGAAAGCGGAAAAGGCAATGAAAAAATATTTGTCATTGGGAAAAGGACTTTTAAATCGGGTATTCTAAGTGCAGTGGAAACTCAATTTGATCGGTACTTTGCAAGGAATCCGGTGTCCAAGGCATTAGTTTCGGTGTTTGTAATTGAGGTTTATAAACAGTAAATAAAAACCACGAAATAATGATTATTTTACAATGCGGAACATGGAACATACAAACTATGTTACAAATTAGCAAGATTGTAGAGATTGCAAATTAAATAAATAAATATAACATGGACATAACTGCACTGTAGAAGATTAGAAGAGAGTAAGGCTGCTTTCATAAAATGAATTACACTCTGTATTATAGTGAATCTACGAGCACATGGAACCAGATTTATAATAAACCCCTTATGTTTGTGGTTCGATGTTAGAATCTGAAAATATAAAGGAGAGACCAGAAACGTTGATGCATACCAGGAAACATTATACACAAAATTACAAATGGTTCCACATATCAATGAAGCGAATGTGGATTGACAAAATACAGGGTGGCGCAAAACTACCGTTATGGTCGGAATGAAATGGCATAATCAAGCCGTTGTTGGTAGTCTATCGGCTTCAATTCTTGCACAAGCTGAACCTTATACGGGAACATGTGCAATGTGGCCAAAATCCTCTGAACGGACCTCCGTGATAGACCCAGTTGTGCCCAACGTCTTCTTGTTGACGTTTCTGGACTGTCCTGCACACTATCCACAACACGTTGGATATTTTATTCCGTGTGGACCGTACGTGGTCTTCCAGTACATGGAAGGTGTCTTACTGTACCATGTTGTCGAAAATTTGCAACCAGGCGGTTTATTGTTGGTGCTACATTAAAAAAAACGACGAAAAGCACGCTGCGTCAAAACAATTGACCATTGATTTTCAAAATAAAATTGAACAATTGTTGATCGCTGTTCTGTTGTGTGGTGTTCCATTTCAAATTCCCCAAGTTTTCTTGACAAAATTCTGAAATAAAAATAAAAAATATAAATAAATTTTAAAAGTTATTAAACATTCAAACCATAACGGGAGGTTTGCGCCACCCTGTACAATTAGTGTATTGTCGCAAGTGCCAATGAAACGCTAGGAGAACAAAAATGGAAAGAGATGCAGAAACTCTTGTCAACTCTGAAAGCGATGAAGTGAAAGATGATTTTTGGAGTGGTGTGAGCGATGTGATGAGATTAAAAAATATTAATGGAAGGATTATAATGGCAGGGGATTAAAATGGGTGGTTGGGAGTTAGACAGGATGGATTTGAGTCAACCTTGGGTATATTTGGGGACAAAAGAATGAATGACAATGGGAACAGAATGCTTGAAGTATGTTTAGAGTGGAAACTGTTTGTATCGAATATCTTCTTCAATCATAAAGGTATCCACAAATATACGTGGGAAAGAGGAAATAAAAGGTCTATGATTGATTTTGTGGTAATTGGTTCTAGGTTGAGAGCTGTCATCGCAGACACAAGAGTTTTCAGAGGGGCTGAGTTAGAAACCGACCATTTCCTGGTTGTGTTGAGAGTAAACCTCTTCCGCTACTGGCACTCTAAAGTAAAAATGGTGTCCACTTCAACTAGAGTCAGAATAGAAAAACTGCAAAATGATAATGTAAGAAGTAAGTATGAAAATTGTGTAGAGATGAGACTGAATGATAAATATATGGACGGTCTAAGCATAGACGAAACATGGGATCACATAAAAGTGAGCCTTTGTGAATCTGCTAGAGAGGTATGTGGAATAAGTACGCAAGGTAGGAAGAAAGGTGATGCATGGTGGGATGATAAGATTAAAGCACTGGTCTTAGAGAAGAAGAAAACATGGCTATGTTTGATAGCGACTGGCAGTGCTTCTAGGGAAGAGTGGGATAGAGCGAAAGAAGTTTACAAGGGATGCTAGAAAAGAGTATGTGCTGGAGTGAAAGAACGAAAGAAACGTCTGGAAGAGGGATCAGAATGACAAACCACTTCGAAGAAAACATTAAACTGTTTTGGAAGGAGGTCAAAAGGTCCCGGAATGGTCCAGAAAGCGGATGAGTGAAGGTGGTCAAATCGAAAGATGGAAAAATGGTGATGAATGAGAAAGAAATAAAAGAGAGATGGATGAAATACTTTGAAGAGGTCTTTGAAGGCAACTTGAGTGATAGTAATTACAGTGGTGAATCAGGTATGAATGAGGAAGGTGTGAATGTTCCTAAAATCAGCATAAAAAAGGGGAGAATTGCAACAAAACTATGGAGAGTGAAGAAACGGAAAATCTTTAAAGAAACTGAGTACTTGCTAGAGATGGTGACGGAAATATTATACTGAAAGAAAAAATGGAAGCATTACTTCAGAACACTTTTAAATCATAGAGATAATAATACAAGAAATAGGAGGAAATGGTTTACCATACCGCTGAGTTCATAGAGGAGCCTACTCTGCTTGAAGCTAAGTGAACATTGAGAGGGTTGAAAAATAATAAAGCACCTGGAATAGATATGAAACAGAAGAAATTAGTGATGGGTCGAGTACTCGTTTAATACTCGGTACTCGGCGTTTTTTTATTACTCATACTCGGCCGAATAACTCTGTTTAAATGACGAGTATACTCAGTTTAATTACGGTAATATAATATTTTGGAAAATATGATGAAAACAGGAGGATTCAAAAGTTGCGTTTATTAAAATTGAATTTGAACAATTAATATTTAAAATTTAGCAAAGGCAAGTTGTGATATAAGAATACAAGACTCTCCGCACGTTCTGGTAATAGCCTCTTCCCCTTTTCTTCATAGACATTACCTGCTTCTGAAAATAAACGCTCGCTACACACAGTGCTTGCAGGTGCATATAAAAACACTTTTGCTAAATGTGCTATCTATAGAAATCTTGTTTTATGTCTTGCCCACCACTCGAAAGGACTCTTATCTTTTGACAACAATCCTTCGTTTACATATCGATCCAATTCTAGAGCGATGGGGCTTTTAAGATCGTCGCGCTCCGGTGGCTGGATAGAAGCAAGTTCTTTGAAGCAATTCCAAAATGATGCAAGCGCATCTCGTGATTGTCTTAATTGGTTAAGGTTAGATTCGTTTTCTTCACTGCTGCTGGCACTCTCTGTAATGGATTCTAAAAATGGAATCTTCCTGATCAATTTGCATTTCTCTGGATTAAAAAATCTCATTCTGAATCTGGGGTCCAGTAAAGTAGCCAAACAGATTCTAAAAATGGAATCTTCCTGATCAATTCGCATTTCTCTGGATTAAAAAATCTCATTCTGAATCTGGGGTCCAGTAAAGTAGCCATACAGTAATATTTATCATCCTCTAAGCCTTGAAAGCGATCCTGAACTTCATATTTAAGCTTTTGTTGCATATCTGCTATGTTTGGGCAGATTTCATCGACTTCAGGTTTTGATAAATATTTTAAAAGAGCATTGGTGTGGGGTATTACTTCTGAAATTGGTGAGAATGTTGAGCCGGTAATTTTGGTGATTTCTTCGAACGGTTTGAGTAACGTTACACACTCTTAAAATTTCCCATTGACGTTCTGTCAACTGTTGAAGATTGGCTGTACTAGGATTGTCTGATATATAGAGTGAAATTGCCCTTTTTGCTCTACCAATCTTTCAATCATATAATATGTGCTGTTCCATCTCGTAGTAACGTCCTGCACGAGTTTGTGTTCAGGCAGTTTAAGTTCTTTTTGTATTATGTCCAGCTTTCCTTTCGCCAATGCAGAATGATTAAAGTGGCCTACAATTCCTCTAGCTTAGGCAATAACGTCTTTTACATTTTGAACTTTCAGAAAAGCTTTCATGGCCAATTGCAGTGTACGTATGTAGCATCCTTTGCCAACAAATGGTCTATCGTTAATAGCTTTGCTACATTGGGTCCATTGTCTCTCAAAATAACATGAATAATAGTATCAATTTCCCAGCTCATAGATAAGTCTGACAGCACTGATCAAATATTGTCAGCTGTGTGGTGTCCTCTAAAATGCTGCATTTGCAGCACTCTTTGCTGTAGGATAAACTCCTCGTTGAGCCAGTGAGCAGTATAGCTGAAAACCAAGCAAGTTCCATGCAGGTCCAAATATCAGTGTTTATTGATACAGCGTTTGCAATTTCCGCTCTAATTATGCTTTTCACTTTGTTGTAAACTTCTACTTTCTTCCGGGGATTTGATATTTCAGCTTTAAGACGTTAATTAATCTTCGAAACCCATTATCTTCCACTATGGAAATCGGTTGGTTGACAATAGCAAACATTTCAGCGACAGCTTTGTGGATTTCTTTAGCCCGCAAATTATTTATATCCCACTTTGCCGCAAATGACTCCTAAAGGTTTTGTTGCACCTTTGTTGCATTCGATTCCAACGACGAAGTTGAAGTGGGTATTATAATAGTTTTTTATCACATTTCTATGGCTTATGTGAAAGTTTTAATTTTAAACAAAAAATAAGTTAATCATTTTCTTAAAAGTGGTAGTGAAAATAAGAAAGATAAAACATGACATAAAGTGATAATAAGAAACAAAAAAAAAACATTTCATTAGTTTTAACAGTAAACAGAATTTACTGTTATTATGACATATACGTACATAAGTATAAGAAGATTTCAGTGGGCATTTTAAAATACACACTAGTATGATACTAATGTTTTGAAAGTAGGTTTTATAAAAATGTATATGTATTGGTGTATTAATAAATGATAACATAAAATAAGGCATTGAACAGCATAATACATTGTTGGTACCAGCAACAGGTGCAAAATCGAGTTGAATTTTAAGTCTAACATTAAAATTTAAACAAAAGAGAGCAAGCTAAAATTCTGTCTAAAGGAAAATACTATAGAATGACTGTTAAGACTTATAAGAAAATTTATCTATTTCAGTGTTTTTTATGCAAGATTTAATATATTTTTTATAAGAGTTAATGTTTTGACATAACACGGTCTCTTCAAAGGTTATGAAGAGTGAATTATACATTTTTGGTGCAATAAAATTAATATACCTAATTAGCAACATCTGGAAACATGAAACACTGTGAATTTTCACCGAGGAATGGAAAATGGGAAAAATGGTGCCCATTTAGAAAAGGGAGACAAAACAAAGTGTGAGAAAAACAGAGGAATCACAATCCACAATACCACATACAAAGCCTTCTCTAAACTCTATAGCATGCTACTGATATATGATGAAGATATTGTAGGCGAATATAGATTCGGCTTCTAAAATTCTAGGAAAAATCTTTAGACCTGCACTAGAAAAGGATTTTATATGATAAGGATGAATCATGAACACTAAAATCTTATATAGCATGAGACCAAAATAAGATTCTGTGGGTGCCAAAGACTGCTATGGGCTGGACATGTAGAAAGTATGCCAGATGATGACTGTTTGGGTTTTTAAGCGGAAGCGACAAACAGGCAGACCACAGAAGAAGCGGACAGACTGCGTGGAAGGGGAATAGAACAGGACGAGAAGGACAGAGGACTGGAGGCGCAGCCAGTGGAGAACGTTTGTGAAAGAATTCAAATCCCACTCCGGGATGTGGTGCCATAATGATGAGAGTAGCATTCCCATTTGGGGAATGTTGTAAGGTATTCTACTATCTTCTTTGTTTGTTAAAAAAAACGCGGTGGAATCCCGGGGAAATTTGAAGTTAATAAATGAAAAATAATTATTGCGTATCACATAACCGCTCGACTTTAGGGAACTTATGAAATAATCGGTATGGGTTTGAAACTAAATGTGGGTTGTTTCGAGAAACTTTAAGGATTTATCAAAATTTCAAAGTTCTATATTCAAGTTCTGTGAAAGCTCTATTCAAGTCCTGTTATTATTAATTAATAAACTAAAGTTTTTAAGACAAGATTTTTGTGCATAGCGCAAAGGGTAACAATTATTTTTATAAACAATAATTATTAGCCTGAAAACACTCATCCAAATTGAAAAACCTTCCGAGCAAAGATAAATGTCGCCGGCAGGACTCGAACCCACACCCTTCTAATATCCGGTCAGATGCTCTATTCAAGTCCTGTTATTATTCAAATACTGTAAAAACAACTTTCCCATAATGTAATAATAACATAACTTGAATAGAACTTTCACAGAACTTGAATATTAACTTTGAAATTTTGACAAAGCGTTAAAATTCCCAGAAACCAGCACAAATAAATAGTCAAAGTAGGTACATCGGACAATAAAACCAACATTGATATTATTTTATGAATAGGTAAGTAAATGTGAACCGTTTCGACCTGAAAATGTGTATGTACGAGGTTTGTTCAAAAGAAAAGGTGAGTTTCGAATTTTTTCGAAAATTATTTATTTATTCATCAATATCCATTTTCTCCCCTTCAAAGTAATCCCCCTCAGATATAATGCACTTATGCCAGCGCTTCTTGCAATCCTCGAAGCACTTCTGGAATGCGCTTTTCGGTACGGCCATCAGCTCGTTCTTCGATTCTGACTTTATCTCATCAATTGGGGCATCAAGTGTGACTTTATCTCAAAGTAAATGTGAATCGTTTCGACCTGAAAATGTGTATGTACGAGTATATGGAATGAAATAAGTTGGTAGAAGACAATTATAACATTGATTTTGTACATTCCGGGACAGGAGAGGAATGTGAAGGATAATAATATGTTCATACTTTCATAATTTTAGCCGTTTTAAGTAATAATTTATTGGCTTTATCGTGAAAAAAACTCGGTTTTTTCATGTGCAAAAAACTGTGCAATCGGTTAAAAATGGAGGCTGGACCAACGGAAAAAGATTTACGCTTATAATTCTACGTTGAAACGTCCACGTCTCTTAAATGAACATTTAATATGAACAGCTACTTAAAATATGTAATTTACTAAACCCGTTCTAAAGAAATTTAAAAACTTACCGCGGACATCAGCGCACAAGCGTGTAAAACAGGCGGCTGTCAAGTTTTCAGTCTTGCCACGCTAGGAAATATAAAGTTTTTTTTTATTATCCTGTATTTAATTTATTTTTAGTAATGGTATCACTCGGCTTATTTTGGGTCTCACGGTGCAACTTGACAAACGTAAATATCTCTAATAGCGATAAAACAACTGAAATTCTGGGGTATATCGATTCCATTTGGTTGAGTAGAGAGAGAAAATTGAAAATACGTATATTAAAAAAAAATCCAGAAAATTATTTACCTTACCGATTTTTATCACCAATCTACCGAATGTAATTTCCGCGGCATGCCGTCACTGGTCATCAAATTATACTGTAGACGTAGATGCTTGGTCTTGGTTACGTTTCTTCTTGTGAATAGGTGTGACATGTTATGTTTCAATTAGTATCGACTGGGACAATAATTATTTTTAGCCAGGACGACCACAATTACATAGATGTTCAATAAACACAATAATATCTCGAGTTCCCTGGGTTAGGGAAATCCCTGCAAGTACCTGCACTAGGCTAAATAAATATTTTCCTAAAGAAATTGCCATTACGATAAAATAATGCAACTGAAGACTTTTTAGTAATTCCGAGAATTACCTCTTTTTTTCTTCAAGAAATAATTTTATTCGATTCCGCCAGAAAATTCGTTACCTTATAAAGCCCGTTAGACACAAATTCTCCCGTTTTGGAGGCACTACAATCTGCCAGAAATGACGGGAAATCCGTCAAGACGGCAACGCTGCTTAAACTGTAGGAAAGACGGAAAATTAGAAAATCTGGATGAAAAAAGTATCGTGTGAACACTGGAAACGACTTTATCAAATCCGTATATAGATCCTAAGCATTGATATCACCAATAAATAATACACGCGTTGTCTATGAATTTAATGAAGGAACATTCTTTTTTTCTCTGTAAAACCAAAATGTCATCGCGCTGTTTAGGAATGTCAATAACCGCTGTTTACTCTTACGCGGCTATAGTTGATTTTTGATAAAGTCCCCCACAGTCTCCATACCAATCAGCATGGTTCCACATGGAATCTAATTGTAAATAGTATTTGTTTTAGTGGAATCAGTGCATTATTCATGAAATATTGATTACGAAGTAACCTTTGAAAAAAAAAATTTAAAAATCCCTCTTTAGACTACTTTACATTGATAATCACCCATTATCAATTAATATTATCGAAATTCCTCATCGCCTGATGAATGATTGAAGTCTGTACGGGTAAAAGCAGGCAATTTAAGAATTAAAATAAATTTCAGCGAGACGATTGACTTATTGTATGCGATTATTTAGGTAAATGTCAAATTTATTTGTTTTAGTGGAATCAGTGCATTATTCATGAAATATTGATTACGAAGTAACCTTTGAAAAAAAAAATTTAAAAATCCCTCTTTAGACTACTTTACATTGATAATCACCCATTATCAATTAATATTATCGAAATTCCTCATCGCCTGATGAATGATTGAAGTCTGTACGGGTAAAAGCAGGCAATTTAAGAATTAAAATAAATTTCAGCGAGACGATTGACTTATTGTATGCGATTATTTAGGTAAATGTCAAATTTGACATAGGTGATTTGTTACTATTAGCTACTAGCGCCGAAACTAGTTCCAATTTGCGACCTAAGGACCTTTCCCAAGAGTGGTTTGCTTTAGCGATGGGTCATGACTCATTTTGAGTGGCAGTCACGGTACCAGCTTATTTTTTCGTACGACTCAAAAGTATGACTCAATTAAACGACGGCTTATTCATGAGTTCATACCCAGTTACTTTCGACTTCTAACTCTCAGCGTATAGGTGTAGGACGTAGGTATATAACGTCCAGATGCCAGACTGTTACATGCCTTAATTATTCTTATCTTCACACATGTGTGAACCTTAGACGACAAAGATCATGTCTTAAGATGCATCACGGCTCCAAGTATCAATTGCAAGTCCCACGGTCGTGGGCATAATTTAGCCTTACAAAAGTTAGACACGTACACGAAGATTTAGTAAACAAATTAGAACAAAGGACCTTATTTAAAGATCCGTCATCATAGAAATACGTTAGAATTCTGTCGAACATCTGAGACATACTTATTTTCAGATAAATAAACAATCCAAGGTTTGTCAAAAAGAGTCACAGTTCAAATGAGCCGTGGCACGTTTTACCAGGAGTACGACTCCCGTCTCATGAAAATGAGCCGGCACAAATGAACGGCTCGTTCATGAACGACTCATCGCTAGTCTGCTCGATACTAACTAAAGCCACCGCGACGAAAGGTTCGACCGTCGTTGGTAGGCTTGATTTTAGGAAAGGACGACACTGGATGGTCGAACCTTTCGACGTAGTGTCTGTAGTTAGTATCGGATAAACCAGTCGTGCGGAGGGCTTTTAGCAAGGCCTACTGATATTGCCCGTATTACACTGTATTTGATAATTTTTTTCATGTGTAGCCGTGGATTGATACGATGTCAAGTGACTAGCGATGAAGACAATGTCCTTCTTTATCTTTATTATAAGTATAAAATACCATCTAAAAGAATTTGATTGCGGGTTCACCTTTACAACGAAAGAAATTTTAACGGGGGCATTCGTCGCCGTGAAGGTACTTACACGAGAATGACGACAAAAAGTTTCATACTTTCTATTATTTGGGAGGTACTTCTATAGATGAAAACCAGCTTACAAAATTATAATTATTTGTACGGATATAATTTAAGAAAAGAAACCGGTTAAATTTATTATGATTAAATGTGAATCCCGAACAAACTACTCCCGACTGTTCGGAGCCAGTGGGACTATGGCGTTTCCAACTGCGAAACGTTGTGAGACTGAAGGAAGTGGGGAAGTGAAAAGATGGGAAGTACCTAGCTATTCAGATATGGTCACGAAAAACGGTTAAAGCCATTTCAAGCAATATTTCAATTCTGTTTGGTGGTATTTCACAAGGGTGATACTGACAGTAGGTACCTACCACCCTTCACGAAATAATACATTAATCCTGAATAGTTTTTTTCAAACATTTTAGGAAAATAGGAGAAAGTCACGCCACTGGCACTGTCGGGGATGCATTCTCGCACGCCACTGCAATTGCGCCATTAAAAGGGCGTCAAAGCTTCACATTGCGTTCGCATTTATTCACCGTAATTATTGAACTTCTCCATGCAGGAAGCAGATAATCTTTGTGGAAATATATGGGCATCATTTACCCATGTCGGTTGGGTAATCGCTCTGATTTACTAGAATACCGTAAATTTGCAGCGGGTTAAGTGGGAATCGAGGTGTTTGTGTTGGCCGACCGGAGTTTTGCAAAGCACAAATGACTGAATTATTACAAATGCTAGCATTAAAATGGGTTGATGCTTAAGTTTGTAGTGTTTTGATTTCCAATGCAGCGTTGCATTGAAAATAATTTTCAGCACAACGACCATGGTAGTGGATAAAAAACAACCAGTGGAAAAATCAACGTTGTGAGAAGATTGAGTTTATTTGTTCAGCTTTTTCAAATTGTTACTTAAAGTAAAGATTTGGGTTTCTAATGTGCTTTAATAGAGCATACCTGACATCGACGGCTTCCGTAGTTGAGTGGTTCCGTTCCTCGGCTACGTATCCGCAGGTTGCGGGTTCTCGAATCCCGGCGTGCGCAAGTAAATTTTATTTGACTAATTCATGTTATTTCACAATTTATTATTTCAAAATAATGTATAGTAGTATATTTGCGGCACATTCCAGAGTGGTAGATATTTTCAGTATCGTCCTGGTGAAAGACCACCATTCAGAATCGACACGTTGCTTGAAATGGCTTTAGCCATGTTTCGTGACCAGATATAAATAGCTAGGTACTTCCCCACCTTCCTCTCCCTCATTTCCTTCCCCTCCCCACAACCTTCAGCTTTACAACATACCCAAATTGGGGATGCCATAGTCTCACTGGCTACAGATAGTTGGGACTCTTGTGCGGTACTAAAAATAAAAATGTCTGTTAGATGCAAGATACAAAACTGCATATATAGGTATGCATTTACTATAAAATTCGTCAGTGGCGGCTCGTGACTTCTGAGTGAGCTAGTGCTAAGATTAAAAAATACGTCGTTATTGATGTTGTTGAAGTCGAAAAAGATTTTTTTTTTCAAAATTTCAATTTTGTAAAATGAAATTTAAAAAAAAAATCTTTTTCGGCTTCAACAACATCAATAACGTCGTATTTTTCAATATTAGCACTCTAGCTCACTCAAAAGTCACGACCCGCCACTGATATTCGTTATATAAAGGTAACCTAAGAATCATTTGCGCAGTTATCTGAGTGAAACTGTCCATTATTTATCTCCCGTCCGTATTACTCCCAAACCAGATATAAGTCAGTGAGGGAAGGGAGCGAACGGTACAATATGAGAGAGTAAAAATTTTCACGATATTTTTTCAGTGATTGAGTTTCCACTGCATTTAGAATACCTATTTTTATTTAAGTCCTTTTCCCAATGACTAATATTTTTTTCATTGCCTTTTCCACTTTCATCCAATTAAAATTCTAAATCCTTTTAAAATTCTAAATCCATTTAGAATTTTAAATATTACCAAAAATGTCTCGTGGGAGTTGACTTATCAAAAAGCCACAACTTAAAGAATAGTACCTATCCATAGTACTTAAAATAGTCCAATCAGTGTTCTTTCAGATTTACCAAATTCGTAATATTATGAAGAATTACTTTGTTTTCATACAAATCTGACCAAACAAACAAACATACCTTCGAATATACACAAAAAATATACATTTTTAATCAGCATTTATAGTATACGACGCCAGCAGCCGTTTACACAAAAGGCTGGTCTTATCCAAAGGCAAACTTCTGGTCGGCCATCCCTTAGTCATTATCTAGTCCTGAGTACATCGTTCTTACCCGCAGTCCCCAAACAACTCTGACCCGAGCCCTAACCCATTGCCACCCTTAGCCCATCGGATCATCTTCAACAATTTTTCTGTACAAAACAATCCAACATCGTGTATGTATTCGTTTTCGGCACTGAAGAGATAAATCGATAGAAGTATGTTGTGAGCGTGTCTGTGTGCTCCAATTACGTTCACATTTTCCCCACTAAATCCTTTAATAAATATTTAATTTAATTGACCTCTCTGCGGCCGAGGAGTCGAATGGTCTTATATAAATTGGCGATATCAGTTATCTTACAAATTGGTAAATATAGATCACATTTCTTGGGATTACCTATTCAGTGGTCTTCGGGTATCGTGTCCTAGTGTGTGTCTGTAAAATAATAATATAATCATCAGATTCAATTGAAATTTTTGGTGACTGGATGATTCAACAAAGGTGTGAATCGGCACACATTTTAAAAGCGATATAAAATCATTAAAAGTAAGAAAAAAAAATCTAGCCTGGAAACCTAATCTAACCTACCCTAATAATTTATATAAATACCAAAATTTAAAAAATATCGAAAAATATCTATTGCACAAATAAAAAAATAAATAAAAAAGGGGATAGCTTATAGGTACATCCTATTTCTTACAGTAAGCCTCCATGGTCGAGGGGTAAGGCTCTCGACTACGAATCCGAAGGTCGCGGGTTCAAATCCCGGCGTGCGCAAGTAAAATTTTATTTAATTAATTTGTGTTGTTTCACAATTAATTAATTTAAAAATAATATATAGTATATTTGCGCACGTTCCAGAGTGGAAGATACTCTCAGTATCGCCCTGGTGAAAGACCACCATTCAGAATTGAAACGTTGCTTGAAATGGCTTTTAGCCGTGTTTGGTGACCAGATCTGAATAGCCAGGTATATTCCCACCTTCCTCTTCCCCTTCTCCTTCCCCTCCCCAATACCTTCAGCCTCACAACATTCCCTAATTGGGAATGCTATAGTCTCACTGGCTCCAGACGGTTGGGAGCAGTTGGGACTCTAGTGCGGTATTCATATAAAAAAAAAAAAAAAAGCCAGCACAATACATGTATGTTTTTATAAATAAAAAAGGATATTTATACATAAAACACGGATAAGTTTAATCTAAATGCGTTCAAATTATGGTGTGTGTTCAAAGTATTTGTTTAAGGCGTAATGACAATTGTTCAGAAGGAATGTTTTTAGTGATGATTTAAATAGAAGTAGATCGTGTGTTTGTTTGATTTTACGTGGAAGGTTGTTGTATACTTTAATTGGCATGTAGTTAGGTCCTTTTTGAAACATTGTTTTGTTGGCTTGTGGTTTTAGCAGGTTTTCTGTAAACCTTGTCTTGTGTTTATGTGTTGAGTATTTTAGTGGAAACCTGCCCCGAGATGACCGTACTGTAAGGCAAAACTCCATTATATATATGTCAGTGATCTTCAGAAGTTTCAATTATTTAATGAGGGTCATTAAATAAAAATCATAAATTTTATTTTTCGTATGATCTTATATCACTTTTTAAAAGCGTGCTGATTCACAAATGTGTTGAATTGTCATGGAACCGACATTCATAACTCCCCTTAGTCTATATATTTTTATTTTTATTAAAACTTTAAAAAAAGCATTTTGTTATCCTTTGTTACATTTTAGGCATTCATTGAGCCAATAGTTTCATTAATTTTGTATTTTTTCAGATTCAAGATGGTGGCATTATTCAAATGAACACAACTTCGCTGTGCTTTAGCGAAGGCAAATTATTTTTAACTGCGTTTATTATTCCATGGTAATATTTAGTTAAAATATCGATAGCTGAGGTAAAAATCATAAAAAAAAACTAAACAACATGAGGATATCAGTGTTAAGCAAAAATAAATTTCTTACCAACACTTAAATACAAATGAAGTTAAACTGTTACCACTTGGGTACGTGTATTTTATGTAAGAACTATTTTTCGTTATTCCTTGGGCCGTGCATTGAATCCGACCCGAACCAAAAATGAATGAAATTAAACCAATTTTGGGATAAACGTCCAAAAGCTTAATAATATTCAATAGAAAAAAAGTGGGAAGGAACTCCTAAAAAATTAACTTATCGGTCAGAACTCAAAAATACACGCTTTGTATTCTGTAGCCTAAGAAATACTACGAATGATTTATCTGTAAATTCTATACGGGTAGTTAGGAAAAAAAAATTCAAAACAGAAAAATATTAAAACTGAAATCTTTTGATTATATTTGAAATACGAACTGGAATTTTATGTAAAACGTTCGAAATTGCCTGGTTTTAAAACTGCACCTATTTACTGATATTTTGATACGCATTTCAGAGAATTTAAACGATTTCAGATTGAGGATTTTTGTCTTTAGAAACCTTATACATTTTCCTAACTACCCGAACAGAATGTACAGAAAAAAATATTTTTAATATTGCTTGAGTTAGCAAACTACAAAGAGACGTTTAGGGTCATTTTTGAAAGCTGGCCAATACATTCTCGTCATGCGAGTTATCGAGCTGGTTAACTTACTTTTCAAAACAGTAAAATATTTATGTTTCCTAGGCTTTAGAATAGATACAAATAACCCGAAAAAAAATTGTCAGCTTTACCAATCGCATGCTTTGAAAGTGTTAAGAGGAAATGTAAATGAGCGATACCTTACTTTTAAGAGCCCTTTATCAGCAATGGGTGTCTTCGTATAAAACAAAAATAGTTTTTTTTAGGGGAAACATGAAAACAGAGGAAGCATAAACAACTTGGGCTCCACAACGAATAGACTGACGTAAAGTTGTGCGGTGCCAACCTGGGATTATGAACAATGCAGGACATGCTCAGGGCCGGTAATTCATTTGCATTTTATATTACAAGAACTGTTTTCAAATCTGTAAATGGATACTTCCAGTAATTCCTATGTGAAGTACCGCAATTTTGAATTGATACGTCACATAAAATGGCTTGCAATGTTTAAAATTAGGCACATCATAATCATTTTCACAGAGATTCTTGCTTGTATCGTATCGTAAAACCACAGTGAGGTAAGAGGAGACTGCGGGCAGGTGTTTCAAACTATTTCGAACCAATTTGAAGCACTATCGGTGTGTACAATTACATTTAAACGTGCGCTCCTTAAAATGATTTCCCCGCTATAGATGTGTATCCGCATTTTATTCTATAGCTATTCACAGTCACACCGATCCTTCATTCGATGTTTCATTCTTCTAAATATTTCCATGACAGTTCGAAATGATAATCTAGTCTCCTTTAATGGAAGCAATCTTCCCAACAAGCCCTCCATTGATATGCTTGGTGTAACCTTAATTGACCAGTTCAGGTATGGGGGCTCCATCGAAGCCCGAGTAAAGTTAGCCTCTCAGAAGCTGGGCGTATTGTACAGAGCCCGCAGATACTTTAATAGTACACAACTGCTGACCCTGTACAAATCGCAAGTGCGTCCCACTGTAGAATTTGGCAGCCACCTCTGGTCGGGAGTCCCAAAACATCTGAAAAAAACCCTTGACTCTGTGCAGAAACGGGCGGTCCGTTTGATAGATTCGCCTATCTTAACAAACGGGTTGCAATCTTTGGAGCACAGACGTCAGATGGGAATGCTGTCCTTGTTCTACCGGTATTTTAATGGAAGATGCTCCGAGGAACTAGCGTCATTGATCCATTCGGCACCTGTGCATAGTCGGGAAACACGCCAAACGTGCACCCAACATTTGCACACGGTTGACATTTGTCACATGAGAACGGGTAGCTTCTACGATTCATTCTTGTGTTCAACAGCTCGCCTGTGGAATGATCTGCCAGCCTCTGTGTTTCCTCCATCCTATAACATGGGTCTCTTCAAGACCCAAGTTCACTCCTTCCTATCCTCTAAAAGACCCTACACACAGCATCCCCAAAGATGATATAGGCCTTGAGGGAAATTATTTCCCTCAGGGTCTCCTGTGTGGAGTTACTGTAAAAAAAAAGTTCCAAGATATTGACTTGCACTTAAAATATTTACAAAATGTAATCGTTTAAGGTTATGTTACACACAAAAGTGATACGCGTCTCTTATAAAGGATTCGTATATTTAGGTACACTTTCAATTTTTACAAAATACAAACGACTATTTTTAATTAGTTCAAAAAACTTTATTATGTTTCTCTACATATTTATTTGGTACCCGAACAGTTTCTCCGTTTACCGATTCCCGTAGAATTATATGGAAGCATTAAGTTAATTTATTCCTTCCACTCCGGGAATTCCACCATGAAGTAAGCGGGAAGACACACCACCAGTTTTATTCGACTGGTGCTAATTTGTATGATAATATACACAAGGCGGAACATTTATATAGGTCCCGGCCCGGGAGCGTTCGGGGAATATGCAAACCGGGAGCATAGCCAGTCCCGGTCGGCGGCCGGCCCAAAGCTGTCACAACAAGATGTGTCGCTGTCAAAAATTAACTATCGCGTCCTGAAAAAATGGCTATTATTTTGAAAATATCTTCTTTCAATTATAAGTCATTGATCAAATTAATAAGGTGGCTTATTTATTTAGATACTCTATTTAAATAAGTAAAAATATACTTTTTCTGGAATAAAAAATAAATAAAAATACTCTCACTAAAGGTGTTAATAAATATACGATAATCAATTAATATGTTCTCCTTCGAAGCTTACATTATTTTATTTGTAGCTAGTTTCTCATTGGGAGTGGTCGATATTTTCATAAACGTAGGTATTTTTATTAAAATTCTGTCAGAAATAATATTCACTATTCCATATACGTGTTCGTACGTGGGTGTAAATGCACAACCGACTTGTACAGTAGCCAGAAAATACTGCGAAAACCGGCCGGCAGCCGGTGCATGCGTCGCTTCGTTGAAATAGCTGTTCGGTTGCCGGATGGCAAAACCGGCGTGTGTGTCTCCGCACTAACAGATAATACGAGGTCGATACAATCTGCAAAAGTCACGGGCCTACGTCCTACTAGTTTGCTGCATAGATAGGTGTACCTGACTGCTTATTTCTTATAGGGCGTAATAATGAGCTATACACTAGACACATTCAAGATGGATTACTTTGAAATATGTGCTTCATCCCTTCAAATCATGAAACAAGTATTTCATCACTAACGTAACGTATACACTAACTTGTATAAGTTTATAGCTACCTGGGCACGGGGTCGCAGGTACATGTATGCACAGCACGCAGATTACAAATAAATTATGCATTTTCGTCGGCTGTCAGCCTGCGCCTGCGGGGTAAAACTCTAGGTGGTTAATAATTTTAAATGCACGAAACTCTAATGGACTAGATTTAATCACTGTCATGGTTGTTGCCTTTCCCCGAGATTACAGATTTATAGATTTAGATAACACAGGAAACAAATCTAACTGGTTGTTCAGTTCCTGAAGACATAACATTTGCCATATTGGTACACGCGTCCTATTTGCAAAAGTATTCAGTTTTATTTATCGAGTGTACAGGAATAAATCAATAATAATAAATGGATTATTCCTCCTGGAGAGAATCACCTCAATACGCAAGACATTTCCATAATTAATTATATTAATTTAAAAGCAGGCTTTACACGTACGTTTTGAAACGAGCGTTCTGCGCGCCACTCCAGTCCGTGCGCACTGCGCAGAAAAGTCCCACAATGGATTGCGCTGCAAACTGTTACCTTACTTTCGCAGTGTTTACTTTTCTGTGCGGTTTCTGGAGCGCCGCTCGAGGAGCGCGCTCCGAATCTTAATAGGCGCCAAGCAAAACTCTTATCAATCGTTCCGTACGTTTTCAAGTATGTACCCAGGTACCTTTTGTTCGAACAAAAGAGTAAGACCGTGTCATACGAATTATTAATATTGGTATCTCATTCTCCCTGCGGTTTTGACAGGTCACTTCATGGACCCTCTACATGATGGGCCATCAGCTGAAAGATGCGATGGCTTGGCGATGGCCGGCGATATTTGCAACGCCACTACACGATGGCGATGGACGTGCCGCTGCAGAAATATATATATCGTTAAAAAACGAGATGATTAGTTTTTATTAGTATATTAGGCAATCACATTACAAAAAAATGATATGTAAATGTAATTTTATGATATTAGACGCTACCTAATAAATGCAGAGATATTTATTTAGATGTTTTTATTTACTTAATTTAAATACAATATTTGGAGAATCATTATTTACAAAAATACATATTTAGCGTTTAGTTTTATATTAGGGATTTCATGTACATTCATCTAAGGAATAATTCGATGAATTTTAAAGTTTCATCACATGTCCAAACTACCGCCATTACGTTTAAAAATGTTTCGAAGCTACGTAAATATTACTAACTAGGACGTCATCTCCGTAGGGGGTGCCACCATGGCCGGCCCACCATCATTTGATGTGTGGACGAAAAACCCACAACAAGGCCATCCCACGTCATAGCACGCCATCGTTCTGCGCCATAAGCCATCCGACGCCACTGTGACCTCTACACGATAGGCCATCTGTAGTGGGCCAGCTGATGGCCCACCATGTAGAGGGCCTCTGAGAACTTCCAAGTGAGACGGTGTTATACAAGTATTTATGATGCCGTCTTATTCTTCCAATAGTCTTGACCGAACTAGAAACGTACCCATATATAAACAAAAAAAGTCAATTAATAATACTAGATTCAGATGGCGTATGCATTTCTTCGGCATGTCAATAAATTATATGGGTGTCGTGGTTTTGTAGGATTACACATTGTACACCACGGGATCGTTGTAAATAATTTTCAACAAGGGACGACAAAATTTTGCATGTGCCAGGCGCCGTTAGGTTCAGGGCCGGCCCTGCTCCGAAATCAGCGTCAACGGCGTAAATCAAATTTATTTCCTCGCCCATGTATGCCACAGACACATATTATGCTCAGTGGTTAGAGTGGTTAGAGCGATTGTCCCGGTAAGACAGAGGCCCTGGGTTCGATTCCCATCATGTGAATGATACTTTTATATTTTCTGAATCCATATGTGTTTCATGTTTCATTTGAGATTTGTCAATATTATCTTCTTCATTGATTAAATATTACAACGAGGTTTATAAGCTTCAATAAGTTATTCCGATAAATTGAACATTTTCGGTGTTTGTGTCATACATGGGCGAGGAAATAAAGTTACGTTTTCGTGTGTAACTCGAAAACGATGATTCGGGGTTGTCCAGTTGTAGTAATTATCCCGCCACATCAATTGATGAAAACAAAATTCAGTTAAGTTAGGTAGGTACCTACATAGGTATTTTAGTCTTATATTTGTATTGATTTGATTTTGTTAACCCTTCTGTACAAGAGTCATTCATCAAGAATTTGTGATATAGCTCATTTACAGGACGTATCAGCACGTACCCGGCAGACTTCCTGGGCATATTTGGAGTAAAAAATATACTCGTAGATGTTATTCTGCTGTCCGATTACTTTTTTTCAAATTAAAAAAAATACATCTCCATTGCACGTCGACACTGGCTATAACCTAGTGCATAACGTGATATGTAATCCGTATTGTTCCCGCAGCACGGTACAGACGAGAGAGAGAGGGCGTATCACGTAATTCTTAGGGTGGCAGTGTGTGGCAGGAAAATCATTATAAAACAACAAAGAAAAACCTGCCATCATTAGAAGCGGAGATAAAATATTTCAACTGTAAGTACCTCGCAGAAGAGAGAATTTTATTTATGAATATTATTTTTGAGTAAATCGATTTTTGACGAAAACTTAAAAAAAAATCATTTTAATCAAGATTAATATTAAATTTGGGTGGAGGTAAATAAAATCATACAAGTAAATCGTCACAATGTGGTCTAACCACAGTTTGAAAATGGCTTTGAACGCCTGTCACAATAATAAAAATCTAAGATTCTTGGAGGAACGGCTGCGCTGCCTGTTTCATACATAACTTAATTTTGGATTTGAGGCCAAAATTCCCATCGAAAGTGAATGATATATATTTTTAATTAAAGGTTTAGTAAATGTCTAGTACGGATGAGAAGTATTTCATTTATTTTTGTTTTAATTATGAAGTATATGACATGAAAAAAAATCAATTTTCATAATTTTAGAGACAACTTAAAAAATTATTTGCGGGTTTATCGTATTTTTTTTTAATATATCGTATTTGCTATGTAATTATGATTACGTAAATAAAAAATATAAAAACAAAACGTTTAAAAAAAAAGTATATTTGGGTATATATTTTAAATCATGTATGGCAAATTTGTGTTCCAACGTAAATTGGTCGTTTTTAATTTAATTTAAAGTCCATCATAATGTTTATTTTTTAATTCTTTTTTAAGTAAATGGAGTAAAACTTTTTTTAAATCACCGTTAGCCCCCAAATAATTGTTAAAGGTTCCTCTAAAATCGCAAAAAATCAATTCCTTTAATGGCCTATATTTCATTATGTAAAAAAAATAAATGAAATACTTCTCACACGTACTAGATATTTACTAAACATTTAATTTAAAAAATACATATATGTATATCATTAGGTTTAGGTGAGTATTTTGACCTCAAATTCAAAATTAAGTTTTGTATGAAGCAGGCCGTGCAGCCGCTTCTCTTAATAATAACACCATGAAATCTGATTAACTTTAATTTAAAAAAATATCATTTCTACTAACTAAACACGATAACAATTAATTAGAGACAATCGTTAATTACATTGTTGCATTGAAAAGATAATATCTAGAGGTGTGATCTATACCGATTTGAATGACATATCGACTCCCAGGCCCCAGATAGGTCAATGTAATGAATATTCTAGTTCACACCAATTTACTTCCGAGAGTACCTATATATGGCTCGTCATTGATGAAATAAACATATTTCAGTCGTAGAAGGTTTATTAGTTACTGGAATAATTCCGCTAATGAACGGGTAAATATCTTATTTATCAAAGAGCTAATAATGAACGTATCCCGTAGGTAGGCATGAGTAGATACCTATCAATTTTGTATCTTATTTCTGCCATTTCTTTTCAATATCCCTTTCCTTCCATGCCATTTAACAAAGTCCCTTCAATATCAATTTATTCCTTCCTGGGAACGGGGCTCGCGAATAAGCTTAAATATTAATACAATAAGTAGACTTCTACTAAGAAATACTTCAGATATTTAGGTTATTTCTACATATTTGTTGTTTTCAAAGACCTGCCGAAAATGTTATAAAAAAATCATAAAAGTGAAAACCGAAATGTTGTTTCTCGTAAATTGGGTCGTTCGATTAGACATCAAGAGAAATTGTCATAAAATTCTGTCAAATGTGACAGGTTGTAGTCTACCGAGTACTAATTTTACGACTGGACAGTTTTTGCATATCCCAGTTCTGTCTTGTCGTAAGCAAAACCAACGGTTTTGGGAATACGCATTCAATATTTGAAATCTATTTTCCACTCACTGTGCAATAATTAATGTTTCACAAGTTCAGTATCATATACTTGATTTTTTTATTGTTATTTAACTGTCATAATAATTAACGTTTCCTTGCACATTTTTTATAAAATTTAATTAAAAACCTTAATAAGAATTCAGGACACGACAAATATCGTTATTCATTAAACATTGCTACAAAAACTGACAATACGACAAAATGGAATCAGAATTAGTAGGCGTTTAAAGAAAAAAAGATTGTCAATTAAGAGGAACGGCTATGCGGCCTGTTTCACACAAAACTTGATTTTGGATTCGAGGCCAAAATACTCACCTAAACCTAGTGATATTTTTTTCATCAAAAAGTATAGTAAATATAGTATCTACTACGAATTAGAAGTAATTTATTTATTTTTGTTTTACATTATGATATATAGGCCATTAAAGGAATTGATTTTTCGAGATTTTAGAGGCACTTTTAATAATTATTTGGGTGCTAACGGTGATGTAAAAAAAAGTTTTACCCGTCTACTTTGAAAATGAAATGTTAAATAAATTTAAAGAAAAATGTTAAAATAATTATTATGGGACTTTAAATTAAAATAAAAACGACAAATTTACATTGGAACACAAATTTGCCGTATATGATTTAAAATATCGACCCAAAAAAAGTTTTTTTCTAATGCTTTGTTTTTGTACTTTTATTTACATAGTAAATATGATAATTTAAAAAAAAATATACCATAAATCTGCAAATAATTGTTGCCTATAAAATTATGGAATTTTTTTTTTCAAGGCCTACAAATAAGATTCTTCTCATACGTGCTAGATATTTACTAAACCGTTAATTAAAAAAATATATATTTATACATATATATAATAATAATAATATTTATTTGAATAATATGTATGTATATTTTATTTATATTTTAAAATGAATACCGCACAAAAGTCCCAACTGCTCCCAACCGTCTGGAGCCGGTTAGGCTATGGCATCCCAAATTGGGGAATGTTGTGAAGCTGAAGATTTTGGAGAGGGTTGGAGAAGGGAAGGTGGGGAAATACCTGGCTATTCAGATCTGGTCACCAAACTCGGCTAAAAGCCATTTCAAGCAACGTTTCAAATCTGAATGGTCTTTCACCAGGGCGATGTTGAGAGTATCTTCCACTCTGGAACGTGCGCAAATATAATACATATTATTTTTAAATGAATTAATTATGAAACAGCACATATTAATTAAATAAAATTTACTTGCAGACGCCGGGATTTGAACCCGCGACCTTCGGATTCGTAGTCGAGAGCCTTACCCCTTGACCATGGAGGCCGTCGAAATAGTATAATATCTATCATTCAATTTGTATGGGTATTTTGGTCTCAAATTCAAAATTAATTTATGCATTAAACAGGCAGCGCAGCTGTTCCTCTTAATTGTTTTTATTAAATGTGAGGTACAAAATACCAGGAATTTTTTTTTATTTATTAATAAACTAACCATCACGCCGTTTCCCTGAAGACGTAAGCAAAGAAGATGGACCGCCACACAAATCTGTCTTGACACACACTCCTTGCTTTATTCACATTCATTTATCGTCTCATGCATATTTTTCTTTTATTATGACTCTTGACATGAACCTAGTATTTGATTAATTTTGTCGTGCCTTAGGCGTCCCCGACTTTATGGATATACGTTATTTTCAAGAGACAGTTAAAACTTTTATTGGCGTAAAGAAATAGAAAAGAAAGAACAAATATACTCGTATACTCAATAAAAAATCATAATAAAGGCTCGATCAATCAATGATTGCAAAGTAAGTTTTCGAAAAAAAAAATTATGTGTCGATAGCATGTATGAAAGCATTAATGCAACGAAACCCCTTTTCGCAGCCTTAAAAGTCGAGCATTTAAAAAAAGGGAGATTTAAAAGACTTTCCACCCCTAAACACGGGAATTTTGTTTTTCCACGGACGATGTTGAATCCATGTTTGACTGGTACTTAATGTAACGATAATTTTGCTCGTACCTCGAAATAGTAAAATTCAAACAATCTCTACCTCAAGTCACATTTTATTCAAAGTTCCAAAAGAACCGGTTCCTAAAAGAGCATACAAAATTTAGATAATACAAAATATTATAAGTAAGTATTTCTAAGTATATATATAAGTATTTCTAATTCAACGAGCTGTATGTAGGAAAGACATGGCTAAACTATGCATTGATGGCGAAATTAGTCTGAAATATGCATTAACAACCAAAAAATACTCAACGAGCTGTATGTAGGAAAGACATGGCTAAACTATGCATTGATGGCGAAATTAGTCTGAAATATGCATTAACAACCAAAAAATACTCAAATATGCAATAACGACCAAAAAATACTCATATATGTACTAACGACCAAAAAATACTCAAATATGCACTAACGACCGAAAAATACTCAAATATGCACTAACGACCAAAAAATACTCAAATATGCACTAAAGACAAAAAAATACTCAAATATGCACTAACGACCAAAAAATACTTAAATATGCAATAACGACCAAAAAATACTCAAATATGCACTAAAGACCAAAAAAGGCTTAAATATACACAACGAATAAAAAGGCACAAATATGCATTATGCATATGCAAATTCATTTAATCCGATGTCTGTTCATGAACGACGTATATAACCATGGTCGTCTGAAATATAAGTTTTGTCGGAAATTAGCATTTTGTTTGTTAAAAAATAGCCCCGCCTAATGGACATTACTCATATGATTAGAAAAATGTGGGGAGTGTGTCTTGAATTGCTTGAGTTTTGTGAGTAAGTTTAAAAACACTGATCTTTGTGTGTAGACTGAATACCACATACAATAAACATGCCCAGTAGTGAATG
>JAHDVE020005904.1:0-248160 GCA_022606495.2 Halesus radiatus | reverse complement strand
CGGACTGTGGAAAGTTTCTGACTTTTTGAAAACTTTTTTAATATCTGTAGCTCGATACATTTGCGCATAAGTGCATGAAAAAATTACATATTCTATAAGTGACTTTAGGTACAAAGTACAAGTATAATATGATTGTCTCATGTGGCATGCAAAACCCTTATTTTTTATCCATGCAGCAAATTCTATATCGTATACCTGTGTTTTTTTTCTAAACACATCATCGTGTGTTCTAATTAATGTACTTTTTTTTTTAATTTAACGATATTCAATTTAATGATTGTGACAGACATATTTTGTGATTTATTTTTTAAATTAATCCTTTTTTGTTTCACAGTAATTTCTTTCGAAAATTATTATATAGTTGAAATGCTTGAGAAATGAAATACATGAGATTTCCATTAGCTTAATTTTTTTCTTTGTTGAGAATCTAATTAATTTTGCATATCTCGTCCATATCCACGTATATCACAATTGTATAAATATGAAATAAATTATTATAAAATATATTTCTGTTCAGCAACAAAAATATTTTTTACTTACTATCATAAAATTAAATGTATTGTAATTTTTTATGACATAACGTATTAAATAAAAATCGACATATAATTTAACAAATGTACGTCAAATCTGATGACTAAATGATATAACGCGTGTAATATTCTTCACGAAGGCAAAACAGCTATCACACGTAAATCTAGTTGAGCTTTAAAAAATCGGAGCTAATTTTAACGATAACACCACTGTAGGGACTAACAGTAATTTGAGAAAGAAGAACACCTTTTATTTTTCCTCTAATCCATAACTTTACCCGCTTACACCAACTTCCTTATTGTTCAGTTAAAGTTTAGGGTTCAACGAACTTCCAGTCAACGATGGGTACATAATATTATGTCAACGGGTATAATATGGACATATATGCGTGTACAGTAATATAAATATTTTTGTGTTGACCAAGTTATAAAAAAAAACATTTAACCATGATCTTCGTTTGTTTTCTTGCGGTTTTCCGCAAATTACCCACGTACAGGTGAACCGCTGTATTTGTCTTAAAAATATAACTGTTTTTAAAATAAACTCACCATCGAAGAATTTTGCAAACCTTTAAGTGACAGCGAAATTATTTTTTTTTAAATTTAAACAAATACCAGGCGAATGATTTTAAATATATCGCATCGAAGCTTTGCGCTCATTACGTAAAGCTTTAAAATGTAAAGCTCAAACTATACTCTTCCAAGAAAATAAGTTATATTGCCAATATTGCTTTACTCCGACTACATTTATTCGACATTTAATCAAAGCACTTGCGTAAACTTCCAAAAAAATTACGTTAGCATCAAATAGTTACCATAAGTTAAGCAACTTATGGAAGTGTATAATAATTAAAACTCACAAGTATAAAGCTAAGTTTAGAAGATATGACATCACTTTGCAATTTATAATATAAGATGGATATAACTCGTTTAACACAATAAGGTGAATTTATAGTACAGCTTATCGTTCGACAACATAAATATTTTCCGACCAGGATATTGATAAATTCGAGTTTTCCTAGGCGCTAACAATAAATTGTATTGAAGTTACATAAAGCGAGAACATCACTCTTTCAAAGTCGTAACTTTCATTTGACATTGTGGAATAGGCCATAAACATATTTTTAGAATTAAAAAAATACACGATCTTAAATCAAGCATTCTGTTGTTACCTGCCTGTCTAATGTTTTGTGTTATATCTAGTGACCACGAATCTTTATTGCTGCTTTTATAATAATGTGTTATTTAGATTGTATTCCTGAAAACAATTTTTAAGGAAATTTATATAATTAAACAGGTACATTAAAATATTTTTAATAGACGATATTTATTTTGTATAAGTTTTTATGTATAGTAAGTAGACAGACTGCACCGAATAATGTTGATAAATCTTGATGAAGTCATTCAAAGACTGCATCGGCTTGGACCGAAAGAGGTTTTCAGATAAACTGTGTGTTCAAATTTTAAAAAAATATTATCGTAAAAAGCATTTACTCGGCATGCCTTAATTATAGTATGAACACATGAATTTGTTTCGAACCATTACAATTTAATATAATAATCGACCGATTTCGGAAGTACCCTCCTTCGTCAGGACTATATTAAGACTAAACTGAGATACAATTTTTTTTTATTTGTTTTGCAAAAACAGTTATAAACACCAATACAATGCAAAAGCGGTGAAAAATTACAAAAATATAGTATAACATATTAGTAAAAAAAATAGTTTTAAAAGCGTTATAAGTAGGAACATAATACTTAGTTCGTGCTTAAAATTATTGTAGGTTATGTAGAAAATATCCACATTTCCCGCGAGGCAGTTAATTAACCTAGTAAGTCTTCCCAGGAGCATCACCATTGGTAAGTTAGTTCTGCACCTGGGAAGAAACAGCAGCCTGTGTTGGCGGCCTCGCGTGAAATTATCAGGGACATAAAAACCTATTTCAGCCAATAATGACAGACATGCATGAATATTTAGGTGTTTAAGTGGGAGCCGACCAAAGGGAAAGGGGTAATTAATAGGTTTTCAGGATGAACAAAGCGGTTCACCGTAAAAATATCTAGAAGAGGACTATACGTTAAATTTACTTGGTTATTCAATATATACTAGAATTAATAATTAGGGATTTTCTAATTTCGGGTGCTCCTTTTTTTTACATGAATACCTCACAAGAGTCCCAACTGCTCCCGACCCTCTGGAGCCAGTGAGACTATGGCATTCCCAATTGGAGAATGTTGTGAGGCTGGAGGTATTGGGGAGGGGAAGGAGAAGGGGAAGAGGAAGGTGGGGAAATACCTGGGTATTCATATCTGGTCACCAAACACGGCTAAAATCCATTTCAAGCAACGTTTCAATTCTGAGTGGTGGTCTTTCACCAGGACGATACTGAGAGTATCTTCCACTCTGGAACATGCGCAAATATACTATGTATTATTTTTTAATTAATTAATTGTGAAACAACACAAATTAATTAAATAAAATTTACTTGCGCACGCCGGGATTTGAACCCGCGACCATCGGATTCGTAGTCGAGAGCCTTACCCCTCGACCATGGAGGCCGTCTAAAGAAACTGGTGGATTATTAACACTTTAGGTGCCACCAAACGATATATCGTTCCAATACATTATAGTACATGAGTGCCACAGAACGATATATAGCTCGAGCCATTAAATTCGTCACGCGTTACCCACGGTTCTAAAATTACGTCACATTATTGAAAACATGTGTCTAAAAATAAAAGTAATCAAAATAAAAAATATATATATTCATGGGTTATCGACACTTCTCCAGCATTTAAAAAAATACATGTGGCACCTAAAGGGTTAATATAACATATTTCAAAACCGATAATTCCCTCACCAGGATTAAAAGTATACAAAAAAAATGACATCAACATAGACAAATTATAAAAATTGACAAAAATTAACAATAAGTTATAATATGAGGTAATTGAGTATTCATGTAAAAATAATTATATAAAATAAAGACAAATTTTATAAAACACTAATTATTATATTTACAGCAAAATTATTATTGTTTTTATTTAAAATAGAAATTTAAAAACAATGTTAATGTGAAAATAATTTTTTAGGCATGTCTATTTAAAAAGAATGGTTATTAATAATATTTAATTGACTATTAACACTTTTTATGATTTTGAATATTTCTAAAATTATCACATTGTAAGCCTATGTACTATTGTATGTAACGTTTGTAGATCTTTATTTTTGTCAAAAAAATGATTTGTTTCCAATGTGGTTGGCACATTCAGAACAATTATTAATACTTAAACACCTTAGGTGCTCATTTTGATATGTGTTTATTAAATAATGATTTACATAAAATCACTTTTCATCATTTAATTGAAAATGATGCCACAAAGTGATTTTACTTTAATTAAAGAAAAAACATTATAATAATACGTTCATTTCTATTCAACAGGTCACCTTTTTATAAATGTAAGAGAATAAATATATTTTATATATTATACAAATAATTACTAATATACTTTATCCGGAATTTATACCTAAATAGTCTGAATGCACATAAATTGTTCGATATGAATCACATGAACACCATGGTACGTACGCCGGTTGTACGGAGTATAATATGAATTCCTCTGTCGAGTGACAAAGAAAATCAATCGTATGTAGCACGTAGTCTCATGGTGATTATTTGAGATGAAGGCATATTTAAAATGCAGGTCTCCAGCATCATGTCACAATACTGAAATTGAAAATTCACAAAGCATTCTTTAGGCCGTCGCGCGGCGTCGTCTCCTTTTGAGAAATTCACAAACGTGTCTCGTGAAACAGCCGATTGACTAATAACACGAAGGCGAATTGCAAAAATAATTTCAAACATTGTTAAAATATTAATTGCGGAGTTTGCGTAATGTTGAATTAATTGATAAAATTCATGTTTCTAATTCAGTCGAGGTTTAATCATCAATAATTATAACAATTAATTTCACCTGAGGGTATTTCAAGAAGACTTGAGATGACTGGAATGAGATTAATAAATGGTAAGGAGGGAGTCGGTTATCAATCTCTGGTCGTCCGGGTCAATGAAAAGATAAATGAATATGTCAAGCTCATTTAAAAATCTTAACGGGAAAACTGAAAATCAGTTATTCCCAGGTCAAACTTAGTCAGGAAGCGATAGAACAGGGTAGGGTAAGGAATGGGAAAGGATAGGGTGAAGGGATGGGGAGGGATTGAAGAGATATGTGAAAGGATGGCGAAGGGATAGAGAAGATATGGGGAAGGGTTAGGAAGGAATAGGGAAAGTATGGAAAAGGTATGGGGACGGAATTGGGAAGGGAATGGAGGAAAAGGTTGGGAAGGGGTGAGGAAGGGGTAGTGAAGAGTTGGGAAAAGATTGGGCAAAAGATTCATTACCTGAAAAAAACCTTTTTTCAATAAGAATAAAAAAATTATAAAACAAGGGTCGAAATATGCTAAAACCGAGAGATTTATTATTATTATTTTTTTAAAGCAAAATATAATTTTAAAAATATGCAAGAATTCAACCACTAGCGAGGACGGGTAGTAAAAAAAATAAATAGAAAAGGTGATCAGTTTTCGTATTCTATCAGATGTCCGCCGTGGTGTCTGTGGCGATATTCCTGGATTAAATGTAGATGGCAGATAGCGTGTATTAGCAGTCTAGTGATATTCCTGGACTTAATTTTGGGCCCGAGTGAACATCTGACACCTGCGGGGCCCGGGGGATGCGGGGGCGTGGGCCACTGAGGCGCCGGGAGCCTGACGGTCGGGTGCGGGGGGGCACTGGGGGGAGTTATTCGAGTGGGCTAGTGTCGTATGGAAAAGTTACATGCACGCACGGGAGCATTAAAAAAATAACAGTTGCTAATGATTTTCAATGCAGATCAACTTTATTGATTTTCTTCTAATTACTTCGGTAAATTAATAGTTTATTTTATCATTTATATACCTAGTTTAAGGATATTAGTAAAGTGGCCACATTTTTTTATTTTATTACGTCACTTTAACTGTAAATGCAAGCATAAACTGTCCGGAACCGATGGAACCATAACTTCCCCACTTGGGAAATGTGAGTATAATGTAAGTGGGGGAAGATAATAGCGATGGAAAGATAGGGGAATTCCTGACTATTCAGACCTTGTCACTGAACATAGTCAAAGCCATTTCAAGCACAGTGTAGAGTCTGGGTGGTGGCCTTTCACTACTGAGACTTCCACTACGATTGTACGAATACGGTACTTCAAAATAATAGTACATAATCAACACAATGAGATCGTAATAATCTCACACAATTTAATTTTCCATTAATGTTTAATGTAATGAACTTATTTCACGAGACTAGAGGAAATAACTCTATATCTTGTTAGCTTCTCTTTGGTATAAAATAATGGGACATTTCGTTAGGCGAGAGTGGAAGGGTTACAAAAAAGTTTCTAAGAAAAGTGTGATTTTGTCAAATCCCTGGTGTACTCCCGTACTCTGTAAAAAAACTTTCAGCGCCACCCGATGTATATAAGCCATTTTTTCAAAATAATAATACAATATAAGGTACCAAAACAGTGTACAATCAGCACAGGTGACAATAAGGAATTAGTTTATGTACCTACCCATAATATGTTTTCGATCTTTCTCTTGTTTTTAATTTGCTTTAGTGTAATTTTTACGAGATAATGATTGCTGTACGTACTTATTAATTATTATTACTTTGTAAACATTCATGAATGTATGTTTTGGACATATTGCCTGTTTTATGTACGTAACAAAAATAAGATAAAAATAATTGCGCCTAAATTTAGGTTTGGGTTGATGGATATTCAACAACAGTGGGGAACCTAAGGTTGGAACATAATTAAAAACCGAAAGATTAGTTCGATATTTTTTTATAAACCACTAGATTTTTTTTTTTTGGAATAAAGTTATGAAGTTGTGAATTCTTGCTTGTCATTAATTGATTTGACAGCGAAAGTAACTATCTCCAAATAAAGAAACATTCATTTGAATATTTTATTTCATTCCAAACGTTTATTTTTTCAAAATGTATCTAAATCATAAAGTTCATAAGTAGGTACCTACTCGTGTTTTCCATTTTGACAATATTCCACCCAAAAAAACCTTCTTTTGAATATCCAATCTGTGACTAACCAGAGTGTTATATCTATGGGATAAACTAAATAAAACATGGCGGGTTCAATTTTTTTCATACTAATTTTAAAACGTAATAGCAACAGTTTTACATATTGGATTTCATTCAATCTACTTTCTAAACCTTCCCGGCACTAATAAAAACAAACTGTGCTATTTGTAGCGAAGCCGGTAGAGTAATTTTCGAGAACATCGAGGACAAACAAACAAACTTACATTGATTTTTATATATATAGACTATAAGATTTTACCGTTATACTATACGTTAAATAACCTACGCCACACTGTACTTATATATGTTATGTTTTGCTTATTATACTACTAAATCAGAGCTTGTCGCTATATACTTTGTTTTTTTTTCCATTAACTGTAATATTATTGACTAAACCATTTTATTATTATTCATTATTTCAAGCATTTTATTGTAACACTTTAGGAAATATTACTATGTAAACATATAAACACAATATTTACACTCCGCTTCTCTATACAGGCGTTGCTTAAAAGAGAAGTGAAGAATTACAAATTGAATTAAAATGTATTCAATTTCAATAACAAAATAATAAAATAAGGTTCCAACTTTTTCTGACAGACTTCATACAAAAGTAATTTTCAATTTGTAACCAAAATTCCCAATCAAAATGAATGATCTTTTTAATTCAAAAGGTACGGCAAATATCTTTCTTTTTTTACATGAATACCGCACAAGAGTCGCAACTCCTCCCAACCGTCTGGAGCCAGTGAGACTATGGCATCCACAATTGGGAAATGTTGTAAGGCTATAGGTATTGGGGCGGGGAAGGGAAAGGGAAGAGGAAGGTGGGGAAATACCTGGCTTTATCAGATCTGGTCACCAAACACGGCTAAAAGCAATTTCAAGCCACGTTTCAATTCTGAATGGTGGTCTTTCACCAGGGCGATACTGAGAGTATCTATTACGCCTTTTGGTTGTTTTATTTTTAAAACTTAGGCCATTAAAGAATTCGAGTTTTTTTATAGTTTTATAGGCAACGTTGGCATTATTTGCAAGTTTAAATTTATTAAATATTTAAATTTTACATGTATATTTTTTTAATATTATTAAAATAGAATGTTTAACTTTTTTGAGAATTATTAAAAATATTTTATGCTTTGTAAATATGATGGAAATATAAAACAATAAAAATTATAAAGTGTTGAAAAAGCATTTTGATGACTTAAATTATTATTTTTTTATTCATGTAAAAAAAACATTACCAACTGTTTGCAAAAAAAAAAAACTATACAAAAAGTTTGTCAAATTATAAAATAATTTAATTCAAATTTTAACTATATCGTTAACCACAGTTAGAATCTTTTCACTCTCACCTAACGATTTCGCAATGTATTAACAATAATTACAAGCTACGAGTTTAGTGTTATCACCCACTTACAAACCGGTGACTACGTAACTAAATAATAGTCGTTTCGCGTGTCTATTTTAATAATGTGTCAAACAAATCACGTACCTGCTGGTCTTCCAATTACTGGGGCCAAACAACTTCTCTTCTGGTTTGAAAATAGAGCCCTTGAATGGTCTCAGGGTCGAGACGAGATATTGTTGTAGGAGTAGAAGCGGGAGACACGGGAACAATCAAGAAATGGGTTCCGTGACCCATCAACCCCTCATAACCAGCAGCGTGAGAGCCAGTCGACTAGCATCACTAACGTGGTTTGTTGTATATGTCGTAAGGGGGAGGACAGAGCCATTAAGATGGTGTACGAAACCAAACCTTCTGGATATTATATGCCTGGCGAGGCCCGCAGAAAGCGCCTGAAAGAGGCTGAGAATGGTTGACGGATTAATTACACACAGGAAGCATTGACGGAAATATTTTCCCTTGGGGACTATGTCATCTTTGGGGATGCTATACGGAGAGTCTTTTTGAGGACAGGAAGAAGTGAACCTGGACCATGGAGAGGCCCATGTTGTAGGAGAGAGGAAACACAGAGGCAGGTAAATCATACCACAGCCGAGCTGTTGAGCACAAGAACGAGTCGTAGGAGCAACCTGTTCTCATCCGTGTTCAAAAACGTATGGCGTATTTCCGGACAGTGCACCGGTGCCGAGCTAGCAATTGCGCTTGTTCCTCGGAGCATCTTCCATTGAAATATCAGTATAACAGGTACAACATTTCCACTATGGTTATGGGAGAGACTGAAAGAGGATAGGAGAGGCTGAAAGACGTCGTGATAGGCTTGGAGAAGGAGGGAGTGGCGGAAAGTGGCTGGAAGAGACTGGCAGAGGTTGGGAGAGACTAAAAGTCCCTGTGAGAGACTGACGGAGGCTGAGACAGTCTAAAAGTGGCAGGGAGAGACTGGGAGAAGCTATAAAAGACTGACGTAGGTTGGGAGATGCTAGGAGAGAAGAATTACAGCGAACAAACAGCAAGAGAAGCAACTTCATTTTTCACAGGCATGATTTTTATTTATCATGTACTATTCTACACATTGGCGTTTCCAGTCTCGGTGTCGTGATGATTCCTAAGTTTGACCGACCTTACAAAAATAATAAAGGCTTTATACCCCTTTCCATAAGGAACAATGGTAAATAAGCAAACAATTCAAGTGTAAAACGAAATGATTAATTGTTGTTGAAACGACAAAATTAATCATTTTCTCTTCGGCCGTAATAGTTTCCGCTATGGAGAGCTCCCGCCACCGCCAGTCCCGCCACTGCCAGCGGCTGGGGCTACACCCAACAGCTAACAGCTACACGACAGCGCGAACAGATAAATTACCGGCTGAGAGCTGAGAGTGTACTCGTACATCACGTCGCGCGCCGCTCGCTAAATTACCTTCCAACTAACTAGAACACAAAGGCTCAATAACAAGACCGGCCTAATGCATAGATCCACTGGTTCGCTCCTTGGCGCTTCCTCAAGCTCCTGCTCCTTGAATCCACGTTTCAACAGCTATGCAGTGTTCATTATCTGTAGGTAGTAGATACATTCATGTTTATTATAATACTCAAAAGATAACAAAATTGTCTTATTTTAAATTATCTGGTAAGCCTTGGTGAAAGCTCAATCAGTCATAACTCTCGATCGGTGAGTTCTGGCGTCATGAAATTTGCACAGCTTTTCAATTATTTTAATGTTATATTTTAATTTTAATCGTGAGCTACGGGGCTTTGAAATATGTTTATTAACTGTCGGAAAATCACGTAAATGATGCGACGTCATATTATTCGCTTCTTATTTTTTAGTCAATCTCGGGCGAAGCCGGGTTGAACACGTAAAAAATGTATACATATGAAAAGAACACAATCAACCATTCAAATAGGCAATTTCTATTTATTGGAATTTACGGGGTAGTGAGATCCCAGACTGTATTTATATGGGATCTGACAAAGATCGTTATTTTTAAATATGACGCGAATGTGAATGGAAGAAGAAGCCAGGTACGTCCGAGGAAAACATGGCACGATCAAGTGAATCAAATACTTGAGTCGGGCCATGTCAGAAGTCGGAATAACAAAAGAGAATGTATCAGACATTGTATGAATGTGAATGAAGCAAGAAGTGTAGGCCAATATCGAGTTGTTTGGCGGTTACTATTTTAGGAAATATTCTCAGAGCAATTTTTTTTACCTGTACTAAGTGGCCCAGAGACGATCAATATCAATTGCTAATGGTTCCTTCAATTTACGTCATTAATGCGATTGCCACATACTAATTGATCGTTTACAGAGGCAATTGAAACGATTGACAATTGCGACTTCCCATTGACGTGAGAATGATGGGTATTTTGATTGACCGCATAAACAAGCGCCATTGACGGAGCGGAATGATCGTTTCGCTGAGTGATTGATAATCTTTGGTTCAATTGCTCTCTCTATCGAGCCGTTCGGGGCTCAGTTCATTGCGGAATGAGATTTGTTTTACTTATAATTGGATTATATGTAAAACAAATCTCATATATGCACTTATACATTATTATATATATATATATAATAAATATAATGTCTTTATTTATCATAAATATGTTAGACTTATATACCAACTATGTATTATGTTCTTTTTTGTTAAACTTAAAACCTTTTTTTTCTTTCTGTACACAAAATCATGTAAAATGTTAAAATATGAAAAAGACCATCGGGGTGTTAATAATTCATAATTAAATATATCGCGATTGTCCAGAGTTACGGAAAGGAAAGAAATATTATTGTCACTGTATACGCACACTGTAGGTACTGTTTCTGCAGAGCAACTGGGGCGAAAATATTGACGCGTCGATTGAAGTCAAGTCAATCGCACTTCAATACGCATTGTCAATGACGTAAGCACATTGACGATTGACATATCGTCTTCAGGGCGCTTTACGACCGCGAGATCGTCAATTTAATATTATCGTCATCGAGAAGTAATATTTGTACAGCTCCCCTTGAGGTGATTTTTCATAAAAACGGCGCTATACGAATTATCCGATATTATTATCATATTGTATACCGGGTACCTATCAGGAATTGTCAATCTTCCGGTTCCTTTCATAAAACCTTCCATCAGACATCATCCGTTTCTGCCAGTTTCCATCGAACTCCGGCCTTCAGGTATCGTAGCTAGGGTCCTAGAAGACGTAAGATATCACCTTATATTCAGACAGTTATTTATTTTTTACATTGATATCGTATTGCAGTGCTGCCTATTTGCCACGTCGGTGGGTGTTAATTTTATGTAATTATTCGGAATGAACACGGAGCATAGTCTCCATCGCGATCCCGCAGTTTCCGTCTAGGACCCGGCCCAAAGTGCGTGGGCGGACTTCGAACCCGAGTCGCATTATTCACGAGATGTGCCCGGATTCGCCCGGCGTGGTCACGCGACCGCGGACGCAAATGGCGAAACTGGGTTCAACCGCCGGCGCAGATAAATGTCCGGCCTGGATAAACAGCGCACCCGATGTGGGATGGTGCGAGATTGGTCTATGATTTAGTGGGAACGATTCGCATTGAATATGCCAATGGAGCAAAAGGACTTGAATAAGTCGATACGAGGCTTGGCCTGCTCTGGCCGGGGGTGGATTTAATGCGGTACACTGTAACACGTCCGATACAGGGTGACTGGTATTTGATGCCAAATATATAAGGACGTGATGCGTCATGGAGTTTTGAGAAAATCAGCATTTAAAATTCAACCAAAATTTTATTTAAAATCGCTTTAAAAATGAAATATTTTCAAAATAATACTTGTTTAACACTTTAACTGGTTTGTTATGCAGGGAATGTCAAATAATAAATGAGCATATAACTGTTTATTGGCGATTCCAGCACAAGTTCACGTCATATAATGTTGTATTATATATTTCCTCACTCGAGCTAGGGGTAGGCGGAAGTGTCCGTGAAATCATTTCCGCCTTCTCGGTCGGCATCTTTCTTCTTCTTCTAATTTAAGGCTGCTAATTGTATTCCATTGCTGGCCATGTACATCAGCGTTACACTTGGCTAAATTATATAGCACCATTTTTAATAATAATTACACGATTATATCTTTGTTCAGGAAGGATTTCTATGGAATTTTTTTTTGTTAGCTTTTAATTCATATTTTCTAAGCAGAAACAATTTTTTCAAAATAAGTTATTACATGTGTTCAACACTTTTTTTAACCTGCGAAATTGAAGCATTTTTTATAAGCCAGAAAAGTAATCTTTATTGACATTTGAACAACACCTTTTATTTTAAACCCATGTGTCCTACACAACACCTATGTAAAACTAACTAACTAACTAACCATCACGCCGTTTCTCCGCAGGGGTAGGCAGAGAGGACGGACAGTCAAACAACTCGATCTTGGCACACACTTCTTGCTTCATTCACATTCATACATCGTCTCATACATTCTCTTCTAATTATTCCGACTTCTGACAAGGCCCGACTCCAGTATTTGATTCACTTGATCGTGCCATGTCTTCCTCGGGCGTCCCCTGCTTCTTCTTCCATTCACATTTGAGTCATATATTCTCCCTTACACTCCTTTTTTCGTTCATTCACTCTACATGCACAAACCATCTAAGCGTCTCTTTCTTAATCTTGCTCATGACACTTACATCAGCCTTGCATTCTTTACGAATCTCAATATTTTTCACACGATCATACATGGTTTCACCATACATTCGCCTAAGTGAAAACATGATTTTTCAATTTATTAGACAATAAAAATTAATTTCTGTTATAATTAGATTTTTTTTTTCCGTCTAAATATTGGTATTTTAAAAAGGCTCGGGTTGTCATAAATAATGTTAGTGAAATGGAATCACTTATAGTTATCCTCAGTTAAGACTTCTATCAAATGTATATTTTTACTTAGCATCTGATTGGTGAAAGTCACTGCCATAGTAGTTAGCGATTTTGTGAAAATTATTTACGCCGGGTATTCAATTTTGTCTGAGGCTCTTTTCCAGAAATACCTACTACAAATTTTATGATTATTATTGGCATAATTATATATTTGTTTAATTTTATTTTATATTTTTTTATTTTATTTTTAGCATATTTTCTTGGATGAAAATGTGGATGTGGTTGTGGAAACAAAAACAGATCCTAGGATTTTTGCAGAGGGAAATAAAAGATCCAATATTTTTATACTATACATTGAAAGTTCATTAATTTATTTTGCTGCATAATTTACATACATTCATTAAAATGCAAAAAAAAATTCATATTAACACAATATTCACAAATCGATTCAATCATAAACGTATAAAGAAATCTGACAACTAAAAATATGAAAATGTCAACATAGTAGAACTGTCTGCCAACATGGCCAGCCATGTCAACGAAACAGTTAATCAATAAATTTGATATTAGAAATTATTCAACACGAGGAAAATAATAATTTAAAACAGGAAAAGCATTCTTATTATTTTATTCTTTTTAAAAAGAAAGACAAATATTCCCCGATTACGAATAACCTGACAATATATGAAAATCTCCTACTACCATCACAGTAAGCGGAAGATGTTGATTGTGTCGTAAATGGAGGACTTAGCCAGCCGAGGAATAAAACTCACAACGCCTGGGTGAGACCCAAACGCGATGCCAACTCAGCCACTGACCGGTCTTTGCATTTAAAAGTTTCCCAACTTATTTATTTAAGTACCACTGAATTGATTAAATTTTCAAGAATAATTTTTAACAAAAAATTATTTAAATTGAATTATAAAAAAAGTTTTTGATTACTAGTTAGAATATATATTTTCTTTGTAAAAATTGATTACTCCTTTTTAACAATCCTGCAAAAATCCTATAAGGTTGAAAAACAAATAGAATATGTATAACCATTCTTGTTTCAGTTTCAATAAAAATAATAAGCCAAATAATGAATCATTTACATTTAAGATGTCAGCCACCCTGAATTTAATTTTTTAAGCATATCGTAATATTATTTTGATTTGTAAATATTCCCTACATGTCAAACATATAATTAAAAATTATTTCACTTATTCCTATATTATTTACAAGAATTTATCTAACATAGAATTTAGCTGTAAGGACATGAGTGTACTTTGACACTAATATAAAATATTGACAGCTGCCTTAAATATAATTGCATTCAAATAAAATAGATATTACGCATGGGCAACTTGACGATAGACGTTTGGGTGTCTCTGATTAATTATAAAAATATCAATTACATAGCGAGTGGCTTTTGAATTTCCAATAATTCTTCTATAGATTCGACTTTTTGTTGCTGTTAATCACTAGTCAGAATAAATTCAGAGTGCCAAAATTAAACTAACTTATCAAACTAAAAATACTAGATTAATGAGGTGAAAATTATGCTTCATTTTGGCATTCAAATAAGATGATAAAAAAAAAATGGTCATTCATGGGGCTGAAACACTGGATACACAGGAAATAAGTTGCTTCTCAACTTTTACAGGAAAATAAATGTTTTCTATATTAAACCAATATAATTTAAGATTTGTGACGACTGACATCAATTCACACACGCATAAGTGTAATATTTATGCATAAAAACTAAAGGTAAAGTCTTGCACAACCAAATTATATTTTGATAGGTTTCTACCAACCAATTTAAATCTACATTATTTGTGAAAGCACACAGCTTTACTAAACATTCATGCATTTTACTGAATGCATCAACGTATTTGGCTACTATATGTGACACGCAACATTTCCTAGGAAATGTGACGGAAATATATACAGAGTTTCCTTAAGGAGATGTTTCACACTACACGTACTGAGGAGGCGATCGAACATTGATTCGTCATGGCGGGGAGATCTGTAGGTCTTGGGCCGACATCGCATACAGCGGACACGACCATTGCATGCGTCAGTTGACACACTGCTCCATGAAACTTAACAATGGATATCACGCTGGCGGCAACCGATGGTTTAGTTAATTGAAACATTTCTTTAGGGATACCGTTTATGCGTCTATACTAAGAAAATACATATTGCTAAAACCTCAACATTGTTAATAAACATTTAGACTAGCTATTCACATCACTGCCTAAGAATGAGTTTTATGTATTGAAACTGTTTGTATAATAATAAAGTACACTGGTGTTAATTAACATCTACTAAAGTTATGAAGAAATAAAGACCCAAATTGACTATAATATGTTTTAATAGTGAGATAAAAGTTGGCCGCAAATCACCCGTTAAGCATTCACCTAGAGAAGAAATTTAATTATTTTTACATTATACATTACTTACGCAAGAGTGCATATAATAAATGTAAGCGTGGGTACCAAAGTTAACTACATATCGATCTTGGACAAAATATGCAATATTATTATTATCTATTATTACTTTAGCTTCGCAGGTAATCGTACATATTATTTTCTATATAATCAAGTTAACTTTTAAATTATGTCATACACATGAATGAAAAATTATTGTAAGATTGGATGGAAAAATATTCAGATGGGAATTATTCAAGACAATTTTTAATCAAATATATTTTCAAAAGTTTAATATCTTAGATGATACAAAATATCATATTTTAATAAGATTTCACTCACAAAGGAAACATTGCTGTATATTTGATATAATTATTAATATAAATTCCCATAACCTTAGAATAATACAGATGATTGTAAGGACGAAGGGTTGAATGGACTTATTAAACAAATACAATTGTTTTACAACTAGAGGACAATATTCTACCGTTTGGATAGAACGGGGTTATAGAACTAAGCTGTTTGCTCAACAGCCACACTTACACAAGGATTTATCTCTTTAGCTCAGTCGGGTAAATCATCCAAATAGAATATTTGTATAAAAAGTGTAAATACATCTCTCGAATGGGCGAAACTGGAATACCGTCATCACGTACCCCTTTTGGCGGTAATGACGTGTGACGTGATGTGACGTGGCGTGACGTGATGTGATGTGACGTTAGACGGGACTTTCCAATAGAGTTGGACAAATCAAGAGAAGGCAAGGAGCTTATGGGCATTGGGCAATAGCGAATATCTATTAAAAATGCAAAGGTAATCTTATATGAGCTACATTTTATCAGGACATTCATCAAGTAAAACATTTATATCTCAATTCTATCACAACGTTGCTATAATTCACTTAGCTGTGCGCAACAAATCCATCATAATTACCAAATTAAAATAGTCAGCAGGATTCATGGGTGTCATTAAAGTGGTCCATAGTTGCTTTTGGCCGTTGAAGTCACCGTATTCCTAGTTTAACAAAGGGTATGATAAAAGCACCAAAAACCTAATAATACAAGCAGTACTTAAACACACACACCGGATAATAATTAGCAGCATTTTATATTTCATCTCTTTACACTTTTTTACATTTTCATCATTTATACGGCAAGAAGGAATTCATAAATCTACAGTATTGCTTTATTATTTTGATATAGGAGTTTCAAAATTTAATATAAATCAGGTAAAACCATTTATACAAAATAAGCAAAAGCATAATATTCACACAGGTTTTCAAATCAAATACAAACTTAACATTATGCAAGTCAAAATCACAGACATAAGCGATGAAATAATTTTCTAGTCACTTTAATAAAAAAACATCTGCTCCAAAAATGTAACGTTAGCGTTAATTTAAAACAGTCAATACAAAGAATCATATAAATATGATACAAAAAACTTTATATGTTTTGAATAGATAGAAAATTTGTAATTACATATACAATTGAATTCAAGTTAAATATGTGTTTGCGGTTAAACGTTAATTTGTTATAATCAAAATAAATACGACTTTTAACTATTCATACTGGAAATATATTGCTCTACAGTCTACATAGGTACTGACATTTATCAGATATATTTGTAACTAGTTTTGAGAATTCAAAAAATCATTCATTGGACCTACTCTGTGGAATGCGAGATACTTAATGAACAAAGTCGGAATGTCTACTTGAGCACTTACTTTAAAACATTTTCAAAAACTCCCCCCAAAATAAAGTTAAAATATTTCGTTGAAAGTATTAAACAAATAATAAAATCACATAAAGCACTTAAAACTAAAGGTAAAATTTAATATTTACAATTGATAAAAATCATTTAAAATAACAAACCTGCATTAAAAATTATTGATTTAAAATCATAATAAAGGATCTATAAACAAATTAAAAAACGAAAAGTCAACTGAAAATGCATTGTAGAACACCAAAACGTAATGCAAATCAAATTATATAATCTCCTTTGATAAAAATCAACAACGAATCCGACCTAACAACCCAATCTATTCAGTGAAATGGTTTTTCTTCCCATTTATGCAAAATAATTGATGCCAGAATGAAAATATTTTGCTAACAGCAATAATGAATGTTAATGTCAAGTTTCGTCAGCATCTAGAAAGGTGGTGACTCGTGATTATGTCATTGTGTGGTGGTCAGAACATGTGCAGGAATCCCTTTGCCGGGATTCACTTATTCCTGGAAGCGGTACGAGTTCCCACAGCGTTGATGCTCTCTCCTCGACTCCGGGACCTGTGAAGGGTGGATAGTCCTTCTCCTGAAAAACGATCAATACATACAATGAATATTCAATATCATAAAGACATACACTGCATGTAATTTATGAGTGAAAAAACACTGTGAGGTGTCTCTTGTGAGCATGTAACTGGCCGGAACCAAAAAGTATTGATTTAGTTAAAGAACTGTTCTAATAACGTCACAAGTCTAGTGGAAGAGGTTGAAAGTTTTAACTTTTCTATTGACGATTTTAATGAGAATACAGACAAATACTTCTCGGCACAGAAAGAAAATGAAGATTGGAGACGGCGGAATCTCCACTAATGACAATAGACTCGGAACACATAGTAAGTGTACATTTACAAGATCAGGCTAACCTCGGCTGGTGGCCCTCTTCATGCCCGTGGGCTCAGGGGCCAGGGGGCGCTGCTGGCGGAGGGCGCGGCCCCGCCGGTCCTGCGCCAGTTTGTCAGGCCGCACAAACAGACCGTGGCGCGGCTTGCACGAGAAGTAGCGCTCGCCTTGAACGGTGCCGTCATTCTTGCCTGCAAAAATAGTCATATTCATTGGGGCATTCAGTAAGCCAATTAAATATTTGACGATACTTGAAATTATATAATTGTGTCATCAAATGTAATGTAACAATCATAACAAAAGTTGCCATATTGGGTATTGGAAGGTTTAAGAAGCCAGTTAACGTCGGTTTGTTTTTATTTTTACAGTTACTCCACACAGAAGGCCCTGAGGGAAATAATTTCCTTCAAGGCCTATGTCATCTTTGAGGATGCTGTGTGGAGTCTTTTAGAGGAGGGAATTTGGCAGCCACCTCTGGTTGGGAGCCCCAAAATATCTGAAAAAAACCCTTGACTCTGTGCAGAAACAGGTGGTTTGATAGATTCGCCTACCTTAACAAACGGATTGCAATCTTTGGAGCACAGAAGTCAGATGGGAATGCTGTCTTTATTCTACCGGTATTTTAATGGAAGATGTACTGAGGAACTAGCATCATTGATCCCTTCGGCACAAACGCATTGTCGGGAAGCATGCCAAAAGCGTGCCCAACATTTGTATACGATTGACATTTGTCGCATGAGAACGGGTCGCTTCTACGACTCGTTCTTGTGTTCAACAGCTCAGCTGTGGAATGATCCGCCGGCCTCTGTGTTTCCACCCTCCTACAACATGGGTCTCTTCAAGACCCAGGTTCACTCCTTCCTATCCTCTAAAAGACACTCCACACAGCATCCCCAAAGATGATATAGGCCAGGGTCTACTATGTGGAGTTACTATAAAAAAAAGGTGAAACCGTCAGCAGCCGTCTGAATCGATCTGTCCCTCAAAAAGTCAGCAATTCACGTACACAAGGATGCGGGAAGTCTGTAAGAAGGCAGTTTGTTGGCAAGTGTTCAGTGCCAAACCCGGTTAAAGGCCTTGGAAATGTCCAGTGCAACCGTTTGAGTCTCACCGTGATATTCTAAGTACAACCCCCAACCATGTGTCACATACGTAACAAGATCACCGTATGAGAGGTTCCACCGGAATCCGTATTGGCAGTCATTAATAATTTTATTCTTCTCGAAGCATGTGAGTAGTTTGTCGTTGATTACACATTCCATTACCTTGGACAGAACTGATGTGAACGCTATAGGATGGTAGTTGACCGGGTTGGAGCAGTCACTTTTCTTAGGTATAGGATGAATGACCGCATTTTTCCAACCAGAGGGCACAGAGCCACACTTCAGAGAGCTTTGTCAAAATGGGAGCTATTTCTGCAGCACACCTTTACAATAACAGGGCAGGTATAACGTCAGGCCCACTAGTTTAATTAATATCAAGCCCCCGTAAGACATGGAGTACATCCCGATGCCGGATCCTCAGTATTTTCATATAGAAACTGCAGTGGGGAACCGAAGGCGGGATGGCGCTTTGCGTTGGCACTCTTGGTTGGGTATGAGAAGGTAGAAGAAATCATGTAACATCGATTGAACCATTGGCTAAAGACGGTAAGGTTGAAGAAACCAGCTAACGTCGGTTGCACTCTTGGTTGGGTATAGGGAAGGTTAAAGAAACCAGGTAACGTAGGTTGCACTCTCGGTTGGGCACGGAAAGGTTGATAAAGTAAGGACATATGGTCTCACCAGTGGGTGTATCCAACTCCACACCCACCCAGGTGCCGGGGGCGAAGTGCGCAGGGCCCAGATAGGCCACCACGCCCGTGCTGCTGGTCAGCCGGATGTGCACGCTCTCGCCCAGCACCAGCCACTCAGGCACGTCCCACACCTCCGAGCGGGAGCTGCTCATCTCCGAGATATCCTCTGAAAAACATTATATTACATATGAGGATATCTACTAGAAAGCAATATGGCAGTGTAAACAAACTTCAATTATGTACTTATTATTGAATGAAAAACAGTTTTGGCTGAATGTGAAGGTTAGAGTATTAGAGTAAGGTTGAGATTTAACGATCGTCATATGACAAAATTATATTTGTCGTCACAAAAATAGACGATTGTCATTTGAACGGTCCGGCAAGAACAGTTACCGGATTGCCAAATTGTCCGTTAGCTTATTTTATCAGCCGTTAATTGAGACTTCAAGCAAATAGAACATCAAAATTTAAGTCGGCGGTCCGATAAACAGCAGTTTACTGATACCATTTAATTGTCAAAAATTAAAAATGTCACTAAGCATTGATTTGTTGTTGTTGAAACAACCCCGTCCTATATAGTACCTAGATTAACAATTCAATGGATTTTCTACCCGAAATATTTGTTTTATTAGAGGGTACTGCAAAAATTATGTGGACACAGTCGGATTGAAGACTCCGACTCGTTAAAATGAATGCTTTGTTTAATCAGCAGTCCACAAGATCAATGTGTACATTTGTCTCTAGCATACATACATACTTTTAAAGATACGTTAGTTCACTGTGAAAAAGATTTCAATTCGTTAGATAAAAAAGAAAGTAAAAAATTAAGCAGCTGCAAAAAACCGCATTAATTAGAAGCTAACCAAATAAAAGGCCACTCACCATCAGCGAGCCTCTCTAGCGAAGAGTATTCTCCATCATTGTTGATGTTGAGGTGTGTCATCTGCTGTTCTAGTTTTTGAGCAACCTTGGAGTCACTAGTTCGTGGCCTGGCCATTGGGAAGGAGGCTCTGTTATTGGCCGAGACGGTCTTTGATGAACCGGGAGCCTTTCGTCGTCGAACCACCTTCAAACAACAATATTGAGTATATCGAAACAACTAAAATTTTATTCAACTAAAAAAACTACAGGCGAAGCTAAGTAGCCACCCTAGCTGCAACTGTTTTCCACCCTTTTTCCCTTCTTTTAAATTATTTTTTCTAACTGAATATTGGAGTTATGAAATATGGAGTTTTGCCTTACAGTTAAATGGGATATTCAAAGCTGTATATCTCATGATGGAAATTATGTTGCAAGCTGAAAATATATGTTGATCTAGAAAATCAAGACAGAAATAGCTGTCCAAATTTCATGACACCAAAGCTTGTCATTCCAGAGTACCACTTGATTAATCAATATAGGTACTCAAAATGTATTTTACCTTTCCAGGAGGCAGCTGTGTCCTTACAACTGATGTACCCTCGTACGGGGAATCGTAACCACCTCCGGAACCCACGGAAGAACCATCGTTCTTAGATTCACTGGTTCCCTCGGGGTTGGACTGGTCAGAAGTGACGGCGTCATCGTCATATCCTAAAGTCTGACCGTTTGTTACTGGCTGCACTTCTTTCTCGGCCGAAACTCCCAAATTAATTTTAGTTTGACTAGAGGAAGTGATAATTTGGCTCTGTACTGGTAAGCATCCAAGAGGCTCCACCCATGTGTCTGACTTGTTTTCAAATTTTGATTCCGCCACTTGTTGCGAAAATTTATCATTATTGTTGATTAAGTTTTTTGAATTTTCACTTTTAGTATTCTGTTGGACGTAATTATTTTGAAATAACCCTTCATCGATGCATTCATTCAAGAAAGGGTTGATTCTATTTCGCGATCCCGGAGTCAACACGGGAGTTTTAGCTACAGGTCGTATTATCGACTGGAAGGGATCGTTCAGGTCATTTTTGCAATCATTTATTTCATTTTTCAGATCGCTCATATCGTGTTTCAAGTCTGCAATGTCGCTCTTTATTCCAGAGATGGAATTCTTGGACTTGTAAAACTGTTGCTCGTTTGGAGCTTGATTTCGACCGTCGTAATCTGGGGTCTCGTCAACACTCATGCTCCTTATTGATAGAGTATCATCACTTGTTAAGTTTGTGGAGGAAACTGCTTGAGATCCTGTAAGGAAAATGTTCATGGATTAGCATCATCTTTACAGCACTGTAAATATTATTTTGTTTATTTTTTTAATGGCAGAAGTCGATGGTTGTAAAAATACTTACCATATCCACTGGACGAAATGGACGGAGAGTTTTTGGTGGGACCGCGATCAGTAGCAAGCTCATGCAGGGAGTCCAGGGTGCGAGACGCAGGCAGAGACCCCCGAGAAGTCCCACGAGTCTTTACAACAGGCTGGAAATTAAAATTTTGGAATATAATGACATGCATCATCGTAATAACAGTTAATACATATAGCACAGTTTTGTGATAATTCGATAAAATAAATGCAAAGAGAGGATGGAACACGCATAACTCTGACTCGGTAGACACTCCTTGCTTCTTTCTCTTTTGTTGATACTCCAGTTATTCTGACTCTTGACTCAAGTACTTGATGCACTTGATCGTGTCAAGTCTCCCTAGTGCGTCATGGACTTCACCTGCCATCCTCATTTCTGCATTCATCCAGTTTACCTTTCCAAATCACCTAATTTTCCCATTCTCAAACTTCTTCATTACGCCTATACCAGTCTTGCATTATTTTCGTATCACCTCATTTGTAAAATGGTTGTAATAGTTTTAGTATACATAAGTCTCAAGGATCTGATCTCTACAGTATACGCCTTACTCTGGTCCTTCATCCGCCACTTCCATGCCACGCTGCCAAATATCAGGGTTAATTTCAGAACTCATCAAATATACATCTGTTATATATTTAAATGTGAATTTAGAACATTTTGTATACCTTTGTACCGACATGATCATTCTCGGGATCAGAGTGAGTATCCTCCTTATCGTGGTCCTCCCCCTTTGCCCTCCTCTTGTTGGTGGCACCCCCCGCCCCCACCCCCGACATGCTGCCCGGCTCCTCATGGAGGGTGGTCATGCGCATGCCCAACTTTCCGCTGGCCGGTGATGCTGGAATCATACAATTGACGTGATATATCGCCATTCCCGTGTGGTCGAAAGGCATATTGCTGATAGCTCTGTTGTAATGTCTCCCTCTTTCCATAAATGACGCAGACATTACAAGGGTGCTCCCAACAGCACGTTCAACATAAACATTCAGTGTAACAAATGATATTCCTGTAAGTTGAAATATACAGGAAGTCACAGATATTTTAAATAACAATCATGTTGACTGCTTCAAATTGAACTATGTACGTGTAAGTTGAGTTATCAAGAGAAGAGTCTCGGGAGAACCCATCTATTTTTATGTTTTTTGACATATGTATATACCTCATCTAATAATTATAATGAACCACACCTTTAAAAAACATAATCAACATAAGATTTGTAATAACAATGGCACAAGAAAATATTGTTAGGTTTACCATAGTTCGATTCAAAGCACTCGATAATGACAGAGAATAAATATCTCGACTTGAGTGAAATAGTTTGAATCTGAGATATATACGTACATATATCATTTGGGATATATATGGACCTTAAAGATAATAATGAATATGTAATACAATTCTAATACTAAAACATGTTAGTGGAACTTTGTAAAATAACATACACTTGGGCTGTTGCATTCTCAAGGAATTGAGATTCAGGTTCAGATTCAAGAACGTGGGCCTGGCTGCATGTATGGTAAGAAATTAACATTATGGTTAGTTTATAATTCATCACACAACGGGCGACTCTGATTTGAGGGCTACCTTCTGAGAAAATGTTTTTCCGACAAGCGCATTAAATTGAACTGTCGCTTTTCAGATGCAAAATAAATTCAGCTGCAAAGCATCTTCTTAGAAAATAACCAATTTTATCGAAAATAAATGCACTTTAATTTTTTCAACTGGCTAAATGCTGCTTACATTTAAAGGGGAGAGGGACATCGGAGAGTTATTATTTTTTAATTCAAAATAATGATAGTATTATTAAGCAATACGATAAACATAATGTTTTTAAATAGAAAAATATTTTATAAATTTACATAGGCTTAGAGCATTTAACAAAATCTAATCAAAAATATTACTTTTTCTGAAAATTTTTTTTGTATGTTTTTAAAATTTTTTTATAATGCGGATTACAAATCTTTGGTTACGTTTATTTACAAAAACGCAACAATAAATGATTAAGCATACTTTTCTCCACTTTAAAAATCATATTCGTATTTTAAATATTTTGTAAAACATACAATGGGACGGTCAGAAAAAGTGATATTTCTGATTAGATTTTGATAAATGCTAAGCCTATGTAAATTTATAAAATATTTAATATTTAATAAATATTTTTCTATTTAAAAACATTATGTTTATCGTATTGCGTAATAATACTATCATTATTTTGAATTAATAAATAATAACTCTCCGACGTCCCTCTCCCCGTTAAGTAATATCTAATTCATAATAAATTCAGAATTTTATTTCCGTCAAGAGAAAAAACACTGGATAGAAAAGTTAAATATTAAAGCCTACTCAAAAGCGCATTTACTTTATGTATATTTAATTATTATCAGACTGAAACAACGGCATGGTGTAGTAGAAGGCACCATTTGTTTAAACAATATTTTACTCTATGAATAAAGAGGATGTCACAGAGCAATCCCCTTTATCGAATCCAGGCCATGCATAAATGCTAGTAGAATATGAGATACCTAGTTTTTTTGCCAATAGGTTTCATAATACAACCAATTTAATATTCTACAACATTTATGACATCCATGTCAGTAGTTTTGTATTGCCAATTTCATAAAACTATGTTTAAATTTTGCTACAGACATGCATGACCTTCATTCCCTTTAGTGTTTGTACCTTGGACTATATCACAGTGTAATAAAATAATAATACGTAATAATAATTATTGTCAAATTATGTATGTAGGTAAGTAGATATATTTGTCAAAGAATAATTATTGATGAAGCTGTGTATTTTCTAATTAGTAAATCATCCAAGTAATACGTAGGAGCCAAGTTATAATTGTATTATTGTAAAGATTCTAATATAAGTTATAATATGTATATTATATCAAAAGCAAATGTCACATTAATTTGTGCCAATTAATCAATATTTTTGGTCGTGGTCACCTTCTGTCATGTTTGATTTCAAGCAGGAAATTCAATATTTTATTTGAAGAGTGGAAAAAAGATCTTGGCTAATCATTCCAAAAGCCTATGTACGAAACAATATCACTTAAGATTAAAGTTGTGGTCCAAAACATAAAACATTTTTTACAACAAAGGTAAAGGACACCTAACACCAGAAACTTTAACATCCACTATCTAGGAAACACAAATACAAATACAATTCAATCATTATTTAACATTCTGTTTTATGTTCTTTTTTTTAAATACAACAATTTTAATCTTCATATTATTACAAAATGGTGAACATGAACAACACTTAAATTTTGGTGGACAATTTCAATGCTTACAGTATCAAAAGTATAAAATATTATTGAATATGTGAATGCGGCAACTAGCTTGATACTTTTATTAAAATTACAATACCAATTAACTAATTAAAAATAAGTAAAAATCGGTACGATGCATGCGAATATTTCTATTGAGTAGCAAATAATATTTATATTACAATCTACGAAGCTCAGATCACAGATGTTATTATTGATAAAAAATATGATATGTTCTAACAATCATCTTAGCGATAATTATCTGAGGCTATAGTACGAAACCTAAAACTCTACAGTTTTAACAAAACACCGCAAATAATCTAATGTTCCGTTTAAACTAAAACTGTGCTTTGTTTCCAAATTTAATATTTTAACATTTGTTAGGACGAGAGGTTACAGTATTCATAAAGAGTTAGAACTTTTGATTGACACATCTTTTCAGAATAATTAGTACCTGTGATATTAGTATGACGGCAGCGTAATATTTTCATGTCTGCCATGTTCATAGAATATGAGCTTACAATAACTGTCACGAATACATAAATTGCAATCAACATGGATGACATTATTGACTAAGATCTTCATATTGGCTTAATAATGCAGAACTATGTCTTTAGATCTCCATGGTTTTACCTGAGAGAATGGAGCCTGAAGGTTGCACAAATGAAATATTAAAACACAAATTAGTCAAAGCGGGGAAACTATTGTGGAGATGTTAAATCATTTTATCAGTATTTGATAAAATCATACAACTGTTACGAAGATCATCTATTTATAATAGTAACAGTAAAGTTTAATTCCAGTGTACAAGTGACGGAGTGCAGTCTCTCAAACACAAAAATAATGCTGCAGTAAGTGGAACTAATGTAGGGAGTGGCAGTGGCTAGGGGGTACCGGGATATGTATTATAAAGACAACAATAGAAAAAATGTGGAAAAAACATTACATACACCATCAACTCACTGACAAGTGGAAAAGTAAATCTACAGAAAGCTTTAAGCGCTGACAAGAAAAAATATTGGAAAACTTTGAGAAATTATTAAGTCTGCAAGCATGATAGCTCCATGGAAACAGAATGATCACCGAACAGTCCACTCCTCTTCGGTTACGTCGCGAGATTGCGTTTAACTGGAACTCTAGCAGTTGCGTATCGCTATCAAGATGGAATGAGAAAACCAAGCTCTCCGTGGGAAGTAACAGATGGTCGATAACTTGAAAACAGGTCAAAGAAGGCGACTGCGTGCCGTCTCCCAGTTGATCATGAGGCATTCAAACATGACGAAAAGTGGTAATTTAAGCCAAATTGGTGTCATGCAACTTACCGAGTCCAAATGGTTTAGAAGGAGCGGCTACGTCTCCCTCGCCCCCGAAGGAGTGGCGGCCGCGCAGGGCGGCGGACCTGCCAGACGCAGACAACAGCTCATTGTTCAGGTCGGTCACACTCTCCGAGCGGCCCAAGCCGATCAAAGATTCCAATGACGCATCAAAACGCATTATCTATAATGATAAACAACTTCTGGCATTAATATGTTTGTGAAATACATCGACACACATGCTTGCCGACATCTTACAAAACCAATAAATGCAACTCCATCTCTACGACACCAAATAAACATATACAAATGTGTATGAAAAATAAGACATTGGAGTTGAGGGGAAAAAATTATTAGCTGTTCATCACATTTGAGCGAGTATTTCAAATGATCAATTCTTAGTATTATTGCGGAACATTTGATTAGAACTTTTAATATTCCTCAGGACATGCATGAAAACAGTAATATGAAAATTGAAAAAATTAAGCGGAAGCTATCATAAGGATGTGGAAATTACATAAGACAATAATATTGAATATTTGAAAAGCTGAAAATAACAAATTAAAGTATGATTCACCAATAACTTAGGTAAAGCAAATTATCGTCTATTGGTAATGATTTTATATTAAATATTTTCAAGGTTTCTTCTGTAATTTCTGAATGATGAAGTTAATAAAATGTTATATATCGGGAACTGTCTAGTTTAGGTAAATGATACAAACACATGAATAAACATCATTTAAACATGCTAAAGTGTGATATCCAAAAGGAAAACAATTGACTAATACGATAACATGAAAGTGGTAAACAAAAGAATACAATGTGAAACGTTTTTCATACGTCGGTACTTACACCACCAGTTCTACTAGCCGAATCCAAGGCCTGCATGTCCAGGAATTGTATGTTATTATTAGCCAAGCATTTCATAGGACTTGGCGCACAAACAAGCCACCCAAAGAACAGTTATGTATATGGTATGATATCATGTGTACAATGCATCAAAAGCTTTGTTTTAGAAAGCGACTGCTTTACCATTCCAAAACTCAAAAGATTTTACTTTATTTATTTATGTAAGAAGTTTCAATCATTATTCCTATGATCTTGGGTCTATATAAATATGATAAGTGCAAAAATGGTATGTACAATTTAATTTCATCAGGTTTCGTGTCCTTTTTTGATAGATGTGTGGTGAGTCTAGGGTGGCGATATACCATTCAGAATTGAAATGTTGCTTGAAATGGCTGTAGTCATGTTGAGTGACAAAATTTGAATAGCCAAGTACTTCCCAACCTTCCTCTTCCCCATCTCTTTCACCTACCCACTCCGTCAACCTCACAACATCTCTCTAATTGGGAATACCATAGTCCCACATAAAAATCACTTGCTTTTGCACTTACCATATTTTGGCTTAAGAAAACAGATTTAAGTAGAGGTAGGCAGGGAGGAATATGTCACTTGCCTGAGAGAAGTTTGGCACGGATGCTGTCTTCCTCATGGTGATGGTCTGCCCCTGCGCCTGCTGCAGCTCCTTGACGGCCACGCTCTGGCGGAGGCGGTCCAGCGTCAGGATGCTCTCCACCGCACTCACTCCACGAGTGTACTTCTCTGTTGGATGAGCCACAACAACAGTTAGTAAGGTGTCACTATGAATTGCCAAATTTGTTGTTGCAAAGGTTCTAGTTCTAAACTAATAGCAACAAATATTTGAAAATGGTTTACTAACCGATGTAGGTTTCCCCATCCACGGTGCTAGATTCCTCTCCGCTGGCGGCGATCTGCGCCAGACTCTCCCTGTCTTCCAGCTCCTCCGAGGCTTTAGGAATATTGGACACCACTTCATAAGTCACTCCGGACTGCATCAGTGTATCGGTTCTGAAGACAGAGAAAGAAAACAAATACACATCGCTATTACACATTAAAAATAGCACCATCTGGATTCAGAGCCAAGTAGCTTACCACTCTGCTCCAGATGTCATCATATAAGTTTTGGTAGTGTTATTTTGTTGGGTTTTGCTCACCTCACAATGCGTTTCCTAATGCGATCGGTCAAGCTTTGCCTCTTGTATATGTTGAGACCGAGACGTTTCCTCAGAACAAGATCCATGGGCGCCGGGTGGGAGAGTCTGACGGTAGTTTTAAGGATCAAGTACACTCGTTCATTGGCTGGAGAATCAATAAAACAAAATCAATTCAAATAAATATTTAAAAGAAACAATAATATATTATTTTTATATATTAAGGGTCTTGCCTTCAGTGACCCTGTTGAGATACTGGCTGTCGTGTATGGAGGAGTCCCAGCTAGCAATAGCGCAGATATCCTTCTCCAGGTGTTGTACAATCTGCAGCTCGAAGAACTTGTGCCCGTGCTCCTTGGGCAGGATGGAGTTGAATCCTGCTACTGTTACATCTTCGCCACTGGGGTGCGTAGACATGTCATCAGCTAAAAACAAAACAATCATCAGCGATGCTACAAGCAATGAAAAGGATTATTGAAGACCTTGGAATACTTTTGCGAATGATTCAATTACCATTGAGATCCAAGAACAGCACTGGAATATGTTGTTCCATTCCAGCAGGAGGGTTCCAGGCAGCAGGTGCTCCAGGGATTGGACTTCCAGGACTCGGTACCAAAACCTAGGACACATAAGCACATTAGTTACTCCACATTCATATTCTATGAACCGGTATGCCATTGTTAAAAAGGTTATGTTATTCCTAGGGAATGGATTATACTCCTATGTGATGAATTGAACACCTGGGAAACAAATACTTCGATGTTGTTGATAAATTTAATACGTCAACATTACAATATGAGCATACGTAAGTACGGTTTTCTTCATCTAGTAGAGCTATGTTATTTAATCAACGTATTTAACTCGGGATAAAAGTGTCAAATTATGTTGTTTACTTTTATATTACTTATCATAATACATATGTACCTATTCAATATTATTTGTAAATGTCTATGTAAGTCTTTAACGGGCATCAATAAATAAATAATCATGCATTAAAAAAAGAAGCTGAAGCAGGAATGCTTTTAGCTCTAATTTACTTTGTTATAATAAGGTAAAATACACAGTTCAAAAAAAAATTTTGGCAATAATCTTTGCCTGTATTAATTTGTATGCCGAACATCAACAATGTGCCTGGACAGTATTTGAACATGGACACGCGCATCAGCAAACCTCATTCTGATAAATTGCTGTTTGATCAATCTAGGTATGTGGTAATTTGTTCAAAATATTAAATTCTTGGGTTTGACGCAGTAACTTTTCACACATATCTGTTACCAGTTCTGCGTTTTGCACTGATTTTGTATAAAATATGCTATTAAAACAATTGAAATATGCACGAGTAAACGAGAAAACATGCATACGTTTAAGCAATATGCGTTCCCTAGTCTCTACATTAAACAATCGAATGTAATAGAATGAAATGGTAAATTGAGGGCTTACCGCGTTTCTCTCCTCAGTGAGTGACACCCACTGATCCACCAATGACTGTTCCCTCTCAATGTCCCTCTCCGACTTGTCCGCCTTGTTGATGATGCGCTGAATCTGCGAGTCCAGGTACTCCCGGCGCCGGGTCAGGGCCTTGCTCCATTTCTCACGGAGGATGACGAGGTCTTCCTCTTGATAGGAATCCAGAGGTTTTTGAAGACGGGATCTGGACATGAAAATTCAAAACAAAATTTTTAATGTTCCATCAAATTTTCCATTTTACTTTACCAGGAGCACAGAATTATCAAAGTTAATTTACTGTAGGTAACAGCCTTACCTGACGCAAACGCTGCCCACCTCCACACTGACTATGTGTTGGCAGATGATGGGCAGAGTCCCGGAGTTGTGCACAGGTCTGACTCGCACGGAGAGCCTTCTCTGCTGGCCCTGACGTAGCTGGTATACCCCGCCAGTTGTCATGTCCGGTTTTTGTATCACCTGAAAACCAAAGAGTGAAATAATCCAATGGTAAGTGATATAATGTCAAAAGGCAATTTTTTTAACTATGAATTAAGTAGTTTTTGAGATAGAGTTATAATTAATAAAAATAAATAATTCTTTACCTCAACAGGAGCATATTCGCCCTGATCGTTCAGCTCCTGAATCTGGACCCACAGTTGAATCTTGCGTGTGAGCTCTGCCCAACGGTCGGCCAGTCCTCGGGCCTTGGCAAGCTGACGCTGCTCCACTTCCCAGCCGGGACGTAGACGGCTGAAGCCGGCCGAGCGGTGACCCCATACCTCGATGGACAGTGCACCCTCTGAAATAAATTCATTAAAGTTACGACTACTTCTTAATACTCTAACAGCCGTTCTCCCCAACTTTTCGAATGATCAATCTCAGCCACCGATCAGCCAAGTGTTTTGTTAAGTATTCGCTATATTTGACTGTCTCCAAACATTTTTTATCTTTGAACTTCCTAAATTGTCTATGAAGGACTCGCCCACTTCTATGGAAAATATAATTGTACCCCCACATGTTCATAGTCAATAAAATGACATCAAAGTAAAAACTTTCAATGTTAAATTAACATAGACGAGTTAATATTCTATTTATTATGAATACGTTATTATTTGTCTTAAATATTGTAATACAAACACCAATATTTTATATTTAAAAACGTATATGTTAAAAATAAAGTGTTAGCTTGACTTTTACTAAAATGCCGCGAAAACGGAAGTAGACTTTTTTGACGTTTGTCTTTCGGGCGATCTTTCAATTTTCAATCAATAATTGTCAATAATATTTTCATCGCCGCTGTCTTCATATTCGCTGCCCATACCCGCTATTGGTATTACATTAAAAATATCTTCATTTTCACTCCCCAGATATCTATGGTCAACGAATGACGTTTGACCATAGATATCTATGACATTTGACGTTTACACTGTCATTTAACACTCTGTTGACACTTTTTATAACTAGTCTTTTACTGAGGAGAACTTTAATCCACAGAAATCGATAACTTCACATGATCGCAAGTTTGACTGAGAATTTCGTTGGGAAAGGCGAATTTGTGCATTTGAACAGTGCTGAGGCAAAAATTTCGGCTCAGCAGTTGCTCAGTAAGGTTGGGAAGAACGGCTGTTAGTGTCAATCTATTGATGCACCTAGAATGCCTCACAATACAAATCACTCAGTGCAGACCTTTGTGTCAAATCAGACTTGCAAACTTGACATCCAAATTATTACACACTAATTAACTGAAATACCCTACAATAGCAATAGTCAGCCCGCTCACCGGGTAGAAAATATTATCTCCTCATTTATGCACCTCTACCCACAGTCAGTGGCGGCTCGTGACTTTAAAGTGTGCTAAGATTGAAAACAAAACTATGTTTCTGATGATGTAGTAGCTGAAAATGTTTTTTCTTTTTTAATTTATGAAGATTTGCATGGCCAAACTGAAAAATCTTGAAAATCTTCATACAAAAAGTTTTTTTTTAAATCATTTTGTATATATTAATACTCTAATTCCAACAGCGGAGTTGTTTTTCAAAAAGTTAGATTTTTGACTCGCGTTCTCCCACATCTCGCTCTGCAACGGGGTCCAATACGCGTGAACCACATTAATTGGCACCAGGATTTAATTTGTTTTTCAAATTTTTCAAAGCATTCGAATTTGATTGATTTTTTCATACATTTCGCACTTCAGTAAGGTAGACGTTTACTTGGACTCTTGATTTGACTTAGTTGGAGGTTCGATCTTCCATTATCATCCATTCTGCATTATTTATTATGTAAGTTTTCACTTAAAATTGTATAATATAGCGGAGAGAATGAGAACTACATAAATAACAACTGAAAAATTTGTCATGTCAACCTCATTCTATTGTAGTTATATTTTTAATCAATTGTCACTACTATTTTGCCTGCCAGTTAGAGATTCAACCACCAGCTACAGTTTATCTACAGTGGGTGGCCATCACGTAAGAACCACCCTTTTTTTTCAATTGTAAATTTTAATGTCACATTTGAATATTTTAATGAAATGTTAACTTTTATTACATGATGAGTGCGTTCTATTCTAAGTGAAGCCTATTAAAAATTTTGTTAGTTGACAATTCTGGCAAGCAATATCTGAAAAGATTATCAGGATCTGACACCATGACCCAGAGTTGCCAGAATCCATAAGAAAACCAATAGCAATCATGCCATGGCGTATTGAAGACAAAGACTGTTTCACGAAATATTAATATGATTATTTTTTTTTTAATACCTACTATGAAACATTGTGATTTTTTGTTTTATTTTTATTAGACAAACGGATTTGAATGAAAATATAAGCTTTAAATTCCACGGTCTTTATCAAATTTGCTTGAAAAAGTATCCAAATATGACAATTGTAAAAAAATCCACTGGTTCTAATATGATGCCCATTCACTGTATATTCTAAATATAGACTCAATACAAATTAGAACATTTTATTTCAAATCATTCGAGTTTGAATTAAAATTAGCAAGCTATTAAGTAGGTACTTTCCTACCCATAGATATTATTAATTTAGTTCCTTCTGCAGGCCATTTAAAAAAATTAAAGTGATTAAATAATTGAAATTGAACACCATAATTTCCTTGGTGCATTCGTCTGTAAATTGTACATAGGTATAAATATTTTTTCTTCTTTTTTTGTTTTTCTCAGTCTGTTGTATTGCTTGCATAAAGCATTTTTCACACATATTTATCCCTTTGCAACCGGTGGAAAAAAAATCGGAATAGCAATGCGCTATAGCAATAAAGCTTTTAGTTATTATCCCTTAGGTCAGGGAAAAATAATTTTAAAAATCTCCGGAGACCAGATTCTTAAAAAAATTACACGCACTATCGTGCGGTTCAGGAATAATTTGACATTCGCACGATCGTGCGCATACCATTATTTCGGTACAATTTCTTTAAAATAAAGACAATTCAAATTTAAAAAGCAATATTTATTTATATTTTTTTCACACATTTACACATTTCTACATTTCTACATTTCTGAATATTATATTTTCTTGTGGTAAGTATAAAAACAATTTTTCCCTCGAGATAAACACAGATACACGTTGCATTTTTCGCAGCGTATTTTAGAACGGCTTCTGCAATTTTCATAGCGGCAGACTCTGGGAGCATTTATCTCATCAAAAATTGGGAGATGATTATATCCATCATATCTCTTAGCTACAGATGGCAGATTTGCTTGCCTGTATTTCCTATTACTAGGCAATTCATCTTCTTCCTCATCTGTTTCGACACTTCTTCTCCTCTTTTCAGGTTTATTTACCAATCCATCGGCAACATCCAGGCGAAACTCTAATAATGTCAAAGTCTTGTTCCTGGGAACTCCATTTGCAAGGCAATCATTTTTATAGAGTCTCCAAGCATTTACCAGAGCCAAGTCCACGAAATGGATTAGAACTTTCAGTGTCCATTTTTTAGTTTTAATGAAGGTACGATAGTATTCCATTAGCTGGTCCAGAACGTCCACTCCTCCCATGTGCATATTGTAATTCTGCACTATCTTTGGAGCTGAAATGTCAATGTAAGACCTTAAACGTTTGTCCCATCTTTTGACTGATCTTATTTTCAGCACCAGTGCAATTTGACACCATCAGAACGGATTTGTTGTCTTTCCATTTAACAAGTGCCGTTTCTTCACTGACAAACTGCTGGCTTTCTCCTCGAAGCATGACTCTGTCATTTTTAAATTTGATGTTGGTTCTTTCAGCTAATCTATTTAGCATAATAGTCCCAGTGCCATGTAGTTTCTGAGCGTGTAGTTGTTTGATCAGTGGAACTGTCGTAAAATAGCGATCAAAGTAAAGACAGCTGCCGGGGGGGACACTTTTAGCCAAGTGTAGAATTACTGATGGACCAAGGCCAAGTGGTGTGTCTCCAAAAGTACTCTTGGCTCCCTGATATATGGCAAAATCAAGCATGAGGCCACCACTTGTTGTGAGAACAAAATTCTTTAATCCCACAGGGCGAGGTTTGTTCTTCACCATACATCGTCCAGTAAACGGGATCATTTGTTCGTCGATCGAATAGTAACCTGGAACTCTTTCAAGCTTGGTACATGCATTTTGAACCCTTGTTATTACTGGTTGAACTTTCCATAGCGGGTTTTGGGCCTCTTCCGGTGGAGCGTCATCAGTTTCAACCACATGAAAAGCATTGCGTAAAGCCAAGAAACGATCGCGACTCATCACTTCAGAAATCATCAAGAGCTTCATATTAGCACGCCAGTACATTGGCAGTTGTGGATAAGGTATACACCCCATAATGATATGTAAGCCAATCATTTTTGACATCTCTGGTGGGTTTGTGTTCAGTTCTCTGCCAGTTTTTCTTAGGTGGTACAAGTTAGAACATGTACTGGCTTTTTCAAAAAAATTGTCGTCAAAATAGTCCCTAAAATATTCCATGGAAGTCCTCACAGTGTTCTTCGGTAGCTCAGGGAAGTCATGGGATTTATCTGTGAATGGTGTTTGCTTCCAAGTACGCTTTCGTCTCGACTTCTTCCTCGAATCTCTTTTCTGCCTTGGCTCCTTCGATCTTGATATAGTGGGAGGAGGGGGGAGATTATCGTCATTTTCCATGGGCTCCTGTAGGTCAGCACACTCTGCCTCAAGCCCTTCATCATCATTGACCAGATCTTCAATTTCCGACTCGTCACCATTACCCAGAATCTCCAAAACATTATACTCATTTATGGCGATTCCTTAAAATAAACAAAAATACGGATTAGGTGGTTGATAAATGAGCATCTTAAAATAAAATATTTGTAGATAAATCACCTAAAAATGTGACCATAATCCTGGATGTTACGATCGTGCTGTGAGAGATTAAAAGGATAATAACTATTAGTTAACCAAACACAACTACACAAAAATGCATTTAAACTGTTACTTAACATCTTAGGTTCTAAAACAATACACAATTTTACAAATTTATCAAAAAATTAATACTAAAATATCTACATACCTTTGCCAACTGCTGGATCAAAAAACACGGCCATCTTCGTTCGTATTTCTCGAGCTACTGACTAGTTCAAACACGTTCATCTAACTTCACGCGGCTAGAGCAATTCCCGCACGATCGATGCACACCGCGTCCGCTCGCAAAAACAGATTAAATTTTCGTTAAAATTTTTTCAACGACTAACTCACGCTCGTATGAGTCCGGTTGTAAAGGGTTATGTATGCGTACATACATTACAATAGTATCAAATTATGATTTTAAAAATTTAAGGAATAAAAAATACACACAAAATAAAAAAAGCAATTACAGAGGCAACAAAACTATTGATCAACTCCTATGTAGTCTCACGTCTCAATTACTGTAACGGCATTTATGCCAGTCTTCCTTAATACCAAACTAAGAAACTTCAATCCGTTTTTAATGCTGCAGCAAGGCTTATCACCGGGGTCTCTATCCTTGAAGTGAAAACAGTTCCTATGATACTCCTTCAATTGTGACTCTTTCCATTGATGAAATTTTAGCATATGTATGTAGGGGTAAATGTATAACATTGCACAACTCGCATTCTCAATTCAATTGACAAGTTTTCATTACTGGCTTCAACTTTAATCTTTTAGACGCAGGAAGAGCACCCCTGCACCGCACTATACATGCCCTGTACGCAGGCAGCTCACTCGTGTGTCGGAAGGCTTAAATAGTTTAAAGAGCCCCGGGTGTGACAGAAGTCATACATATTTTTGAGGTGTAGAAAAGGTTAAGTAGCAATTTATACCTTTACCAAAAAGTTTTCTTACCCGAACAATGTTCCAAAAACTCCTCAGTAATAGGAATGGTGAAGTCCTTGGAGTGGTCAAACATGAAGGTCTGGTGCTGCGCATGGCGGGGGGAAGTGGGCACGGGGGGGGCGTCTGCGTTGACCACTGGGGGCACCACCATGGGGTCCGAGCCGCCCCAAAAGGAGTACTGGCAGAACACAAAGTGGGATAACGATGGTGGCAAGCTGGACGCCTGCTTTATGACCACGCGGCAAGTTACCTGGAAAATAATTCAATTATTAATTCGTACTGCTGACTTAAATGACTTATTAATGCAGTTCTCTATCAGATAGATAATATGTACCATACATTCTTTATTGAAAAAATATACAAAACATTCTCAGTGCACTGTACTCCCCCCAAGAGATAATAAACACATTAAGATTTCGAAATACTTTAGTTGTGATGAGTGATATATGTACGAGTGCGATGATCTATCAGCAGACCTAGACTGTGTTAAAACACTTAAAGTGTTGATTTGTCATGTAAAAGACATGTGACATTTTGTGAAACAAAAATGTGCATGAGAGTAACCTTCGGTCGTCCAAATAAATTTATTGTGTGAAGCATTAAGGTATTTTTTCTGAAAAATGGTTGAAGACGGAAAACTTTGCAATGTGACATAGCCACAATATATATAGCTTATTTGATGCATGTACACACTGCACAGATGATATAATTTTTCAAAGAAAATAATGTAAAACCTGCTGGGCAGAAGAATCTGACGCATCATCATCGTAGCGAGAGTCTCTAGAACTTTCTGAGGCTGCCTCACAAATCCTGTCCTGTGGGAATGCTCCTGCCACACGAGATAACTCCACCTGAAACGTGAAAAATAAGATATATCGTCAGAATTCTGCATTGTATCTACCAACATTACTGGAGACATTTTAAGATGGTATCGATGAAGATGGCAAAAATTGAAATGTTCTCATTTGCTAAGTTGGTTAAGCGGTTCCCCCGGATAGGCAGAGGTCCTGGGTTCGAGTCCCAGATGTGACTGAAATCTTTTTATTTTTTGTCATTTTTTCCGTTTTCATATTTCATTTAGGTTATGTTAATATTATTTTCTACAATGATTAAAAAAGTATTACTTGGTAAATTGGAATTTGAGAGATGTATCTATAATATAAATTATGCGGGCATATTTAAATAATGTCATACTTAAAAAAATAAATAACAATTTTCATGTTTTTGTAATAAGTTGGGATTTCCGCGAGAATATTCAATTTTTTTGGTAAATCTCTTATCAAAAAGAATGTTGTGTAGGAAATTTAACTCGGAAAAAACTTTTACCAGTTAAAATTACAAAACACGTAGGTTGTGATAATCACCAATTAATTTGCAAGTGTTAAAATAAGTTGAAATTTCGATATGTGCGTAAAATCGAACATTATTTCCACTCTGGAAAATATTGGAATACAGGAATATATGGAGAAGAAAGAAGACATTTGTAGATTTTTCAGTTCAAAATAATGACAAAAAATGAGGTTTCACGCTTTTTCAAAGTAAGGAAGTTCTGCAGTTTATTCATATTAAATGGTTCGAAAATTGAGTAGGTACTAATTAATTCAATTTAAAAACGAAAAAATAAGTTTTACTGTATTTTGATTAATGTAGATTTACCTGTAGCCTTCCAGCCACCTCCCCCTGTTGGCTGATGATGGGAGTGTGGTAGTCCAATTTGACATCATGGAACAGTGACTCCAAGAAGACATTGGCAACGCCAATGAGATTGTGGTTCTCCTGGGACTCGTAGAATGGATCCAGTACTTTGTTGGCGGGTAATTCATCCTAAAAAAGTGCAAACAACTTATTTTATTTTTCTTGAAAAACAGAATTTTAATTTTAATTTAAATCAATCCTAATCCCTATTAAAATGACAGCTTATTTTTAAAAAATTTAATACAATCTGCAGTAACATAGTATATAATTTTTACTAGTATTTAGTACCCAGCTTTAGCCTAGTTTCAATCCTCTATTTTCTTATTAAACTATTGAAAAATATGGAATAAACAATATGGTGTCTTGTCTTAATTTTTGACAGTTAAATAGATATTGCAAAGCATACAGTTTATACAATTTATTGCTAGCTAAAAAACAGTTTTTCTAAGGAATTCCAGACAGCAGAAAACTTTTTAAAATGTCACGATAAGTTCACCAGACCACTCCAGATAACAAAAATCTAATTTACAATTAAAATTAATAATACATAGTCCCATACCATTTGAGGGGCCTCTGTCTCAAGACCGGTCAGCTCAGAGTCACTCTGCTGCCGGCATCTGTCCTCTTCGTACATGTCTCGCATGTCCACCAGTTTATTCTCCAGTTTCTCCATTGACCAGACCTGCCCCCCGTGACCCATGCGCTTCACCAGAATGGCAGGTTCGGAAACAAAAGCTCCACGCTGTAAGGAACACAAATTTAAAATAGGATTAATGTTTGCATCTCAGCTCTGCAAACAACTCTCTGTACAAAATTTTGCAGTCGTGGCGTCGCCATTGTAGATACTGAAGATGCCAGTTCTAAATAAATTTGGACGAATTTAATATTATCTGAATATGTATGTAGATGTCATATATCATTTATAGACTTAACCACCGCTCCGGAAAAATTAGAAACAGCAGACTCATAAGGCAATCAGGTCAAAATGCATACTTTTCTATTGGGACTGAGGTTGGCGGGCGGTATCTGCAGTGTGACGCTGAACTTGGTGTTGCGGACCATCTCCTCGGCGAGGTGGTTGGCCTCCTGCACTAGCGCGTTGGCCTTCAGGATGTCCGCCTTCAGCTGGCCGAGTGATCGCTTGAAGGTCTCGTCGCGCTCGGCGGCCCACTTCTCCACGCGCATCTGGGTGGTCGGCGTGCAAGGGGTTATTTTACCTGGAAAAATTATAAATGAAGGAGGTTAAATATCTTTATCCCTTTCACTCACTTGGGACTAGATCGTACTCTTTTCATAAATCACACATATTCCATTAAAACTAACAAATTCATATGTAATATGTAGTATGTGTATCGGTGTATGGCCAAATACAATGTATTTTCATTGCCAGAAACCGGAGCATTTATAGAATTTTAATTTGAATACATGCACACGGTCGTTGCCCGCCTCACTAGATGATTTCTGTTCTGAATATGATAGTAAAGATAAATAAAACATAACAAGATTTCCAAAGCAATTTCTGGAAAAAACCATTTTTACATTTAAAATTATCTTACTTTACACCCGTGGATCCCAGAGTGTGCGCTGCGGCGCCCTAGGATGCCGCCACTTCTTCCAAGGGGCACCGTGATTATTATTTTTTTTCCTAATTTTAATTCAATTCCCTTATTTCTATATTCTAAAACCTAACATACACTCAAATACCTAATTCAGTTGGTTTTCACCACTTGCTGTGAAATGTTACTAATAATTGTAATGTAATTAGTTGAATCAGCTCATTTTTTCATTTAGTTTAACACTTAACTGTTACTGACAAGTTTTTTATGATCCAAAATGTTTTATTTAATTTACCTAATATGATCCCTGCAAAACAAAATCTTTGGCTGCCGCTATTTCGAAAGGCGCATTTTTTTTAAATTGACACAGGAGTCATTGGAAAATCTCAATTTAGCAAGGGCACCGCGAATCGAAACAATTTGGGAACCACTGCTCTACACTTTGCATAGAATAATACATTCCCGTGTTTTTTGAACATTTGTTAAATATATTATCTGTCTAGATCTAATTTTCTCAAAAATAAAAATCATTTTACAATTTAGTATTATTGCTAATTTAAAGTAATGCAAATATAATTTTTTTCTATATTTTAAATATGTAATTAAAATCAATCCTTGTTTATGTGAATATCACTGATACACATACGCCTACACAATAGCTACACTTCTGCCTGATGAATGTTACATAATTTTTATTCCCACTGAAAATCTGGGTAGTCCTAAGAACCGCAACACCCCAAAAAGCAACCAATATTATACATATTATGTTATTGGCTAAGAAAATTTGAAATCATAAAATTGAATTAAAACCAATTAAAACTTACCAAGTCGGAGAGGATCGTACTGGGCGTAGGGAGCGAATGGTGTAGAGGGGGAAAGAATATTCCTCAATTGCTGAAACTGCCTTTCATAATCCTGCCGCTGTTTTTCCAAGGCAACTGAAAATACGTATTTTATGTAAATACACTTCAATAATAAATTAACAAAAAAATATAAAATAATAAAAAGGTAGGAAATTTAATATCCAGGGTTGTTTGAGAGCATTTGTCAAAGAGAAAGCACTTTACCAAGGGAGTGTTACAATCAGAATGTTTAATGCAATAAGGGCCTGCTAAGTGGATTAATGCTGAAGCCATACTTGCATAATTAAACGTGTTACATAAAATATTCAAAGAGTTATTGATGTTCTACATCCTTGCAGTATATTTATAGCAAGTAAATAATAATTAATTCATTGGGAATATTTGAATTTTATGCTCGAGCTAGATATGTATGTAGTAGCTACTACCAGACTTTGCTGGAGTTCAATCAATGCTCTATTTTAGAAATCTTTCTCAAAAAGATGAAGAATTCGTCGATTGAGAGCAACAAGTGGGTTTTTTGACATTTTTGCCAAATTAAGTTTTTAATAAGCAAGTGTTCCTTTACAATGTCCCTTTCATTGGAAAAAATTACAAAATTATAATTTGAATTTTTATCACTTTGTGGTTATCCATTATAATCAAATGAAACATTCAAACTTTGTTTAAACCACATTTAATAAATAAATAAAATGTGGTTAGAGTGTTTCATTTGATTATTTTTATCATTTTGACTAAACTACAAAATGGTATATTTTACAATTATAAATAAAAGAAAGGCATCATACGAAAATTTAATATTTTATGTACTTATAAAAATTAGGTAAAACAAAAAATACAAGTACAAATATAACAAAAAATTCTAAACTTATAAAGTGTACAAAAACTAATTTGCATTTATCTCGGAATGGTGTGAAGATGAATCGAAATTATATTCTGTCTTCCTTTTTTAGAGATTATTTGAAATTTCAAAGGTCAATAGCTCATGATGGAATAAAGCTGGGTTGACCAAGAAATTTAGATAGAAAAGGGTATATAAATTTCATGGTGCCAAAGCTCACGGATCGAGAGTTTTGCTGCTCCAGATATTACGAAAACTGATTTTTGTTTTACAGTTGAGAGTTACACGTTGCGAATATTGTAGTATAGATTTTGTAATGCAATATTAATCCAAAACACTGTTATTAATTGTTTTGGTGTTTAATTCTTAGAACTCCATTTAATTTATTTTTTTTAAATTTAATGTAAATCAAATTTAATAATGTTATTATTAAGTTCTGTTTTAAACTGTCAGTTTGAAAATGGCCTTAAATTCCGAAACAGCTGTCACAATAATAACAACTAAAAACACTTGCAGAACTTAATAATAACATTATTTAATTTGATTTACATTAAATTTAAAAAAAAAAAAAAACACCGCTTTTCAATTTTAAAGATAATTCTTATAAATAAAATATTTGTTTGTCTGTAATGCATTCTTTTGACTAACCCTGTTTGTCTTCTTCGTGCTGCTTTTCAAGCCTGGAAATGGCTGTCTGTATTGGATCATTGGACAATTCATTCAGCATGATCTCATCTCTGGCAAAGTTGTAATCTATTTGTTGAGCCGGTGTCTGAGGTTCTGATGTATTTGCTGAAAAAAATATATTCAATTACTTTTTGATGATTTTTCACACAAATGGAGCTAAAGAAACTATGTATCTATTCATCGGCACCCCGCTGACAGCTCCATTGTTACATCTCCAACTTTCCCATAATCGGGGCATGTATCTGAATGAGGGGCTATTGTGGAACTCTCGGTGGCAGGACGATATAACTTTATATTAATCACATGTATTTATGTACATAAATACATTCTTGAATCATTACTGAATGTATTTATGTAAATAAATAAATAAATACATTCATTACTGAATGTATTTATGTAAATAAATAAATAAATACATTCAGTAAATGTGGCGTTACAACCAAAAGTTAAAAGGTAAGTCCACATTTTAGGTAAATTGAGTTAGGAATAAATTATGTATCTTTACATGAATATCTGTGTCTGGAAACAGTTTGTGAGTCCTCTGACATCGATAAAGCAGTTTATCAGCTACTCATTTTTTTAAGAAAATATCGTAAGTCTAGTTTTTTCCATAATCAGACAGGTAGGGTTTGTAAAAACACTTATAAAGCAATGAACAAGCCAAACTCGATGAGTATTATTACAGCCAAAACATTGTAAGATAACTTACCCTTTTTATATAGTTTAATTGAATGCATTATCAAGTAAAACTTTAACAGGAAAAAGTTAGTAAAAATATTAGTCCACTTACTTGTCAAATGTGTTCAATCTGAACAGCCAAAGTTTGGTAAATACAACCTCGACTTTAACAAAGTATGCATTTTGTGTGATTTATTGCAAAAGTTTGTTATTTTATATATTTTCCAAATAAAACATATCTCACTTTAAATGAAAAATTATTGCACAAACAAATTTTTCACGATTTTAGAGAGAATATCAAACTTTAAAACTGAGGTTACTACATAACATGTTTTTGGATTTCACAACTTTTGGTTGTAATACCACGAAAATTTGCCTAGCAGAATGGCTTATACCTTTCTCAGGGCGGTTAGGCAAAAACAAAATATCAATAAATTTGTGGTTCATCCACAGTGGTTGTTTATTTGTACCGTCCCCCACAAACATGTAACAAAGTGTATCTGTATATGTAATCTGGCAAAAAAAAAAACAACTTTTTTGACTCTCCTGGAAAGTTGCTAAATACATATGAGATACGAATGTTTGTGTTGTGGGCGACGATACTGTACAATTGCTTCATTTCCACACTACTGGCTCAACACTTCCTATTTGGCAATACACTCAATGGTTCAGTTGAGATTGCAAAATTCTATGAAACAAACATTAATTTCCTGCTCAACCAAAGCACAAACCATTGTACTATGCAGGACACCGATCATCAGTGACACATATTATATTATCTAAAATGTAACACTATAACTTTGTGCACAGGACTTTCAACTGACACGCCAGCGACAATCTACAACTATACTCTCTGTGCCGGAGTCTCAAGCTCGAGAACATTGTCGCAACATTTTGTATTGTCGAACGAGTCGTACAAATTGTACCCAAATTCGCCCGTCAGGTGTGCGACCCCCCTGTCTTAATACAGAGGGTATGCATTTTTTTTAAACATACAATATTTTGCCAAGGTTTTTAGAACTACGGTAAGTACACTGTATCAACGGTGCTTTTATAACGACTTAGATTGAAGAATTCTGAAGTGTTACAAAGTAAAATATATTATGCACACTAATAAAATATGTAAATAAATACAGTGAAATTCTGTTATAAGGTTTTCCAAGGGATTGGAAAAAACTTCTTATGTGGGAACTAGTGGTGGGCGAAGCGGTTCGGTTTAGTGAGCCGGATCACTAAATCAGCTCTTTGTAGTGTACCGGTTCAGTGATCCGGCTCGTTTGAACGACGGTTCGCGTCCCCCCGCACCATGCCCTCTCCCTCGCTCCCTTGACCCTCCTAAAGACGTCCTTAAGACGCTCTTACACAGTACTTTTTTCGTCCAGTTTTCATGTGGATTGGTTTTACAGAGAGCTGATTTAGTGATCCGGCTCACTAAACCGAGCCGCTTCGCCCACCACTAGTGGGAACCTTATAAATGTGTTTCACTGTATTTACGCTGTTTCCAAAAAATCTAGACTTACAGACAGGTTTGGGGCAGTTGACCCTGAAGAAGTGATGGTTGCCCCACAGGATGCGGTCCCCGTGTTCAAGTGGGGTCTTCTCAGTGGCTGGGGAGCCGTTCACGAAGCAGCGGGCTCCCGGGAAGGGCTCCATCACCAGGCCCCCCTCCTCCATCAGCACCAGGCAGTGCTCCGGTTGGATTCCCAGCCCCGACAGCTGGATGTCTGCTTCAGAGTTGGGGTTGTTGCGCCCTCCGACCAGTGTTCTTTCCTGGAAGATCGTTAGAATGATTAATTGAATGATGAATTAACAATGTCACAAAAATGTTTTTGCCGATATTGCTTATATGAAAGGATTTCCATATTGTTTACTACTAATTACTAGGTCCACTGCTTCTTCTGAGATTCAGCATTCGAGAACTTTTAGTGTTTAAAAGCATTTAAAATCATATTATTGCCTAATGGAGGTGTGAAGATCAGCAATCTCTCATGTAAATGAGGTATTAAATATTATAAATAATGAAGTTGTACCTTTAAATAGTATACAAGAAGTTCATTCAGTGACGGATCAGCGTTTAGATTAACCAAATAATATTTATTTTTCTCCACTTTGATGCCACTCGCTTGGACGCTGATTCCCATCTTCTCCAAAGCTTGCTGCCTTTCATTTTGGATACGTTCTGAAAATAAAATAATAAATCATTCATTTAAATCTAAAGATAAAATGTCTTTAATGAAAACCCACTAATATATAAAATAGTAACACTTTATTTTGAGAAGTAGGTACCTACCTGAAAAAGAAAATATCTTCAAGTTAAAACCAAATTAATAGTGTACCTGTTTTGACTAGTTTTTCTTCCCATGTTTGTGACATTTCTTTCATGAGGTTTTCACTTTGGGCTAGCTTTTCGTGAATGTCTACCCTTTTAGCAACATCGTCTCCAACTGGGGAACCCTGTTGAAAAAAATATTAATTTAAAATTATTAGAAAAAAATAACATTTTCTAATGTTGTCACAAACAGAAAAAAATATTGGGAATACTGCTGTTTTTTTTTTTTTTTTTTTTTTATTGTATAATATTAATTATATACAGTGGGAACTTATACCCGCTAAGCCACTGCAATTAGCTTGTCAGCAGGAGTTTATTTCAACAATATAATATAATACAACAATAAATTACAATCATCATACAAATGTAGGGCAAAAATTATTATATTTAGGCGCATGCATCTTGTCCTGTCCTATAAGTTGAGAAAAAAAAAATTAAAGAGAAAAAATAATGGTAAAAGCATTACAGATTTGTTATTGAGATACTAGAGTCCAATCTTATAACACCGATTTAAATAATATTATAAAAATGTCAATATCATAAAAAATATCAAAATTATAAAAGTACCAATATTATAAAAGTATCAATATTATAAAAATATCATTATTATTAAAACATCAATACTTTTAAAAATACCAACATTATAAAAACATTCATATTACAAAAATATAACTATTACGTAAATATCAGAAATATCAAAGCATCTGTAAGTATTAAATAGATTAAGAAATAAAAATTTAAAAGATATATACATAAAACAGCAGTACAGGTTGGTTACAATGAGGATAGTCTTAAATATAATAGTAACACCGTAACAGTAAGTACACCAGATATCTAGGAGCTATACAACCATGGAGACCGTCATATTTGTTACCATCAATACACAAGGTTACTTTCCAAAAGCCAACACTTTAACATCAGTGAGAATTTCATCATAGGACAATTGTTTTTAAATTCGTACGGCAATTTGTTAAATATAAATGGCACAATGTATTCAAGGGTTCGTTGACCATATTTATTTTGAAATATTGGCACTATCATTCCTATATTTTGTGTGAAACGTATTGTGTACATGATCCACCACTGCCTTATACGGACTTTCAGATATATGTTGCAGTAGAATTTTATGCCACAAAATACCACGAACAGGTAACTCCATTGTAATATCTCCCTCTTTCTTACAAACAACGCAGTTAAAATAGAGGAGGTTGAATGTATCACAACAGAGTTCCTAGTGGCAGGACAGTAGGTAAATTGACAATAAATATATTTCTCATCCTCACAGTGGCGTGCTTCAACATCTCCTTGAGTGCCTCCACTTCCTGCCTCAGTTCCCTGATGATCCTGGCATTTGGATCTTCATTGACCACGGCATGGTTGACGATTCGCTTTGCTCTATCGGCGTATCGGAGTGTGGATAATGTCTCTTCGTAATTATCTGCAGATGGTGATACTGTTGCAACCTAAAAATAAAAACAAAATAATATTTAAACCCGCGGCAAATAAACATTATGAAATAGTCATAAATGTTAATTTGAAACAATTCAATGTTTTTACTTATTCACTGATTTAAACACTTAATAATGATTTTTTATTAAAAAAAAATGACTGTTTTTCAGACTCCTAATTATCGTTAACTACAAGACATAAAATTTTTAAAATAACAAGTATTTATTTCAAACATTCCACAATGTTTTTGTCTGATTCACAAATTGACAATTTTTTAATTAATGTTTTATTTTTTAATCATGGTCAAAGATGTGCAATATTGATTGGCAGATTAGCAATCAAAAATATGTTCAGAATAATTTAATCAAGATGATTTCTCACACGTACCAACCCACTCAGATAATTATGCAAAATAAAACATGCAAAATATAGATAGCAATAAGATAAATTGAAGGTTAAATACCGACCATGACAGTTTTGCTGTTGCCTCCGAGGTTGTCCTTCAGGAGCCAGGTCAGCACGGAGTCTCGGTAGGGGACAAATCTGTCTCGGTTCTTGCCTCCAGAGGACTGGTCTGCAAGCTTTGATATCACTAGCCCAAGAGTGGTAAGGGATCTGGAAAGTTCACAGTATGTTAAAATCAGAATAGAATAAACATATTTTTGAATTAATATTTTCCGTTATTAATCTAAATTAAGTACTTATTACTAACATAATAAAAATGCAAGGTAAAATTATTTTTAAAATTTACATATGATGAAATTAACATTTTTTTAAAATCTAATATAACATCGTTAAAAAACTTGTCTTTTCTTAGGCCCTGGTGTTTGAATTCCGATCATTGGGTTATTTAATCAGCCTAGGTCATCAAAAATAACGGTCATCAAAATTTTACTGAACACTTTATCGTCGAATATCGACAGTTAACGGAGACCTCTCAAATAAAAAAGATTTAAAATAGCGCTGGTTGTCTATTTAACGATGACGTCAAATGTGCAGAGTTCAAACAATCAGACCTTAGGTTGGGGTGTTTCAAACTTCGTCACATTTGATTGAGGATCAAATCGAGAATCAATGCCATTTTGAATTTTTGACATTTGAATGGTTCCTGTTAAATGGTGATTCACCATCAAGCAAAACAGCATGGCAGTTACGCTTTAAAAAATGTCCCCCTTCCTTTTGCTCCCAGGTGCCAATGCTCGAATCGGATAGTTCCGCCAAGGGTCATGTCCTCTGAAACTCACTTGTTGATGTTGGAGCCCTCCTTGAGTCGGTCCCCCACGGCACCCGTCTTGACAGCTCGCTCACTGCCCGCCAGGTCCACCAGCGACATGCGCGACACCTTCTCGCCGCTGACGCCGGAACGCGTGTCCGTCAGTGTCTGCGTCAGTACCACGCTGAACACAGCATGTGAGCGCGACGACTCGCTATTCATGTTGGTTGCGGCCACTGTGCGGGACTTGTTGCCCTCGGCCATCAGGTTGTCTATGTCCTGTAACAACCAAAATTACATCAGTCTTGCTAAAAAAAACTCATTTACCAAAGAAGTAATCGTTACCAAAAAGGTCATTGTTACCAAAAAAAGTCAAAGCGACAAAAAAAAGTGAAAGCGCAAAAAGTCAAAGTTACCAAAAAAGTCAAAGTTACCAAAAAAAGTCAAAGTTACCAAAAAAATCAAAGCAACCAAAAAAGGCAAAGTTACCAAAAAAAAGTCGAAGTTACTAAAAAAAGGTTAAAAAATATTTGCCTTTCGCCACCAAAGTTTGGGTGTAGGTGTTTCTTGCCACATATAAATGAGTACCAGCATATTGGGTATTGGTATATATGGTGGTCATTCATTATTTTTGGTACCCTCATACATGTTAATTAATATTACCTATTATTTCGATAATCGTAAGTAGTTTGGTAATCAAAGAAATTCTTTGGTGCTCTTATTTAAATAAGAGCACCAAAGAAAAAACAAAACAAAAGAAAAGAACTATTTAGTTCGTAAAAAAAACAATGTCCCCTCAAAAAGGTGAATAATAAAATTATTCTAAATAGTAGCATATCATGCACTAGGAAATTTCTTAATTTTGGACAAATAAAAATACAATGTGTCTAATGTTTAGTTAAATCGTAATCGGACAATATTATCGCTGAAATACTACAATTTGACTCTGGCTCCGACTGCCCAATAAAATAATAGTCTCATAAATGGTATGCAGCGAAATTTTAATACCATTCAAAAATTATAATTTGAAAACCGTGTTTTATAGTCTGAGCATCATAAAAACACCAAACAAAAAAAATACCTCCGAAATTATTATTACACGAAAATTATTACAGCGCGTAAATGTACAATTTTCAGACACACCTAATCATAGCGTGTTAAAACATTTTGCGTTTCAACCTAGAAAACGCGAGTTGCTAATCGATTGGCGAAACTGTATCACGAAATTACATTGCGAAATTAAAGCCGGCTATTTTGTTAGAGAACTTGTGAAAACCTTCCCTTTTATAATAATAAAGGGTTAATTTCCATCACGAATCCAATCAAGGACCGCCGATGCACACAATTCAGATGGATGTGGCGGAAAACTCGTACATAACGGGTTTTCAAATTCAATTTATGATAATCGATTCTTGACATAATGCCGATGCATTCCAACCAACATCGATACATAATGAAAACCGATATTGTCGAGATGATTAATACGAAAAATCGTCAATTATAAACATAAATAATGGTAATTTTCAAGTACCAAGATTTTCGTGGGGTTAATTGTTAAGTTTTGTAATGTTTTAAAATATAATATAGACTTATTCCATTTGATGAACTACATAAAGTATCATAATCTCTACCTTCGTGAGTAAGTATAACTTGTTATTTTTCGATGTAGGTACAGAGACAAATGAAATTATTTTAAAGTCTTTTAAAATTTCATTATTGCGCTGCAATATTTAGACCTAAGACCACAGGTACCAAGTACGCATTCGTTTATGGAATATGAAAGCAATCAAGGAACACGATTTAAATAATGCTAGTATGATTTACATTGCAGCAGTTCTCGGTCTCGAGCTACAAGCCTTTAAAAGAAATAGAGGAGATTTAAAGGGCGAATTTCAGAAAAGGAAAACGTATCTGAGAAAACTCTCCAAAGCACGTAAGTGAGGGTGAGAATTGTGTGCATGTGTGTGTGTGCGATAAAAGCTCATATTGATTCGAGAAATGGCAACCCGAGGAATGCGAAGAAACGCTTGTCAATACTACCGACCTTTTCTCATTTCAATATTCAAGAGATTATCCAGTAATGGAAAGCTTTAACCGTGAAAAAAATAATAAAATGGCAGCTTTTTTACTGGATGTACAATGTACCCGCTTAGTGACAGCTCCGGGAGGGGGGGGCTTCCAGGTGATAGTCATAAGCAAAGTAAGGCGAAATCGATGGGGATCGAGATTAAAATATGAAACGATTTATATTCAAGAAAGAAAAATACAAAAAGGAAATCGATAAGAAGCTTACGGAAAAAATACAAGGTGGCTGTTGTTATGTTGCGGGAAGTTAATCTAAATGTTACAAAGGAAATAAATTAATCCACATTGCTACGAAACTCCGCCGATCAATGACCGAGTTTATAGGAAGAAATATGCAAAATGGGAAACGATCAAAGCTAACAGAAAAAAAAATCTACGTGATTTTAGGTAAGTTAATCAAAATGCTGCTATAAAGGAAATGGATTAATTCGGATTGGTACAAAACAGTTGGTCAACAATCGTGTTTATTTGCAACCTTAACGGACCACGTGAACAATGGCCATTGTGAATTTTCACGGGCGCTTGATAAGAGAAAAACCGCGGAGTATGCTAAATGTACAATGGTTCACACAGGCATTTCGACGTAGAGCGATTAGCCGACGCGACAATCTAGCTCTACGGGGCAGGCATGGCAGGGCGGGTGTGGGAAAAGAAGAAGACTATAATTACTGCCGACCACAAACAACAGTTAGTAGTTTCGATCATCCAAGTCAAGTGGATTAACGTTGTACTAACATAGTAATGTGTTTGCAATTCGACCATCCAAATGTTTCATTTATTTTACTCTGTGTTTTCATTTATTTATTTTTATAGTTATAAGAAATAAAACAATACTTGGATTATTCTATAAGCTAAATCCCGTGTTCATATACGTTTTTTTTAAACAATAAAGAATTACTTAATTTTCAAAATTAACAGACTTCATATATTTTGTAAAATGTGTTTTATTACATGTTTGCCAATGCACCTTTGGTTTGTCGTTGAAAATTTTTTTTATATCATTATTTTGGCATTAGATTCCGAAATAATGTATACTTTTCAATACTGGATATTTTATCGATTATTCCAATAGAAAACGCTCAATGTGACATTGACAAATCAAGTTGTGCAACTAAAGGCTGCATTGAAGAGAACATATTTTTTTTATATCATTATTTTGGCATTAGATTCCGAAATAATGTATACTTTTCAATACTGGATATTTTATCGATTATTCCAATAGAAAACGCTCAATGTGACATTGACAAATCAAGTTGTGCCATCAGTTAACATTGAAGAGAACATATTTTTTATATCATTATTTTGGCATTAGATTCCGAAATAATGCATACTTTCAATATTGGATATTTTATCGATTATTCCAATAGGAAAACGCTCAATGTGACATTGACAAATCAAGTTGTGCCACTAAAGGCTGCATGAAGAGAACATATTTTTATATCATTATTTTGGCATTAGATTCCGAAATAATGCGGTAATTTTCAATACTGGATATTTTATCGATTTATTCAACAGAAAACGCTCAATGCATTTAAATCAAGTTGTGCCACTAAAGGCTGCATTGAAGAGAACATATTTTTTTATATCATTATTTTGGCATTAGATTCCGAAATAATGTATACTTTTCAATATTGGATATTTTATCGATTATTCCAATAGAAAACGCTCAATGTGACATTGACAAATCAAGTTGTGCCACTAAAGGCTGCATTGAAGAGAACATATTTTTTTATATCATTATTTTGGCATTAGATTCCGAAATAATGTATACTTTTCAATATTGGATATTTTATCGATTATTCCAATAGAAAACGCTCAATGTGACATTGACAAATCAAGTTGTGCCACTAAAGGCTGCATTGAAGAGAACATATTTTTTATATCATTATTTTGGCATTAGATTCCGAAATAATGTATACTTTTCAATACTGGATATTTTATCGATTATTCCAATAGAAAACGCTCAATGTGACATTGACAAACTGCCGTGCCATCAAAGAAGCGTATTGAAGAGAACATTAAGTTTTTTTATATCATTATTTTGGCATTAGATTCCGAAAATAATGTATACTTTCTACTACTGGATATTTTTATCGATTATTCCAATAGAAAACGCTCACGTACATTGACAAATAAGCAGCTATCACTAAAGGCTGCATTAAAGAGGAATGATGCTTTTATATCATCATTATTTTGGCATTGATTCCGAAATAATGTATACTTTTCAATACTGGATATTTTATCGATTATTCCCAATAGAAAACGCTCAATGTGACATTGGATAAATCAAGTTGTGCCACTAAAGGCTGCATTGAAGAGAACATATTTTTATATCATTATTTTGGCATTAGACTCGAAATAGTATACTTTTCTTAAATATTTCGGATATTTTATCGATTATTCCAATAGAAAACGCTCAATGTGACATTGACAAATCAAGTTGTGCCACTAAAGGCTGCATTGAAGAGAACATATTTTTTATATCATTATTTTGGCATTAGATTCCGAAATAATGTATACTTTTCAATACTGGATATTTTATCGATTATTCCAATAGAAAACGCTCAATGTGACATTGACAAATCAAGTTGTGCCACTAAAGGCTGCATTGAAGAGAACATATTTTTTTAAAGCTTGTAATTTTGGGCAACTGAGACAAAATACTATTTTGTTTCTCCAGGACAGCAAGTTTTTAAAAATTATTTTTGTATTTATTGTACGACGAATTACTCATCCGTTTACAGTACAAGATTTCTTATTTGAATATTCTCAACATTTGGGAAGATCGGTACACAACAAAAATTTTAAGGTTATGAGTAATTAAATATGTATATCTACTGTTTTAGAAAGTTCATTCAATAGCACCATTCCTCTTTCATGCTATGCTGGGTTAGAACAGCTGTTCTACCGTGTGGAATCTTGCACAAGTAGCGGCGACGACTACGGCTGAAGTTTTCAGACACGTAAAAGCCATAGCATTCCAAAAATGAATGGACTATCAATAAAGTTATGCACTATATTAAAACTAAGTATTGCAAGATTTGCATAACGTCTGGTTCCTTGGCTAATTCCATTTGTTACCTCAAATCCATATGGTACATGAAACTATTATGCGAGTTATTCAATCAAAATCAAACTTTGATGGATTCCGACATACTCGTATTCTTTGATACGTGCAGTAGTAGAAAATTGAAAGCTGTTAACATTTAAATTTAATTACAAATAAATAAAAAAAACTTCGACGAACGGTGGTTATATATTGTGTACCTTTTTATCATTACTTTGTGAAAAACTATTTTAAATTTTATATTTCTTACTCGCGCCACTTCGTTTAGACACTGTGCACTTTCTCTAAAAAAAATTGTTTAACAGTCTTTAATTTATTTATTGTTTCCCTTTAAATTTGTTTAAAAATTATTAGTAAAGTTTTATTTATCTGCTACCAACATTAATCTGTGAGAAATAGTTAGGATGCAGGCGAATTCTCTAGTTATTGTATATATTTTTTTATAAATTACTGTCTGTATATTTTTTTACAGTAACTCCACATAGGAGACCCTGAGGGAAATAATTTCCCTCAAGGCCTATATCATCTTTGGGGATGCTGTGTGGAGGGTCTTTTAGAGGATAGGAAGGAGTGAACTTGGGTCTTGAAGAGACCCATGTTGGATGGAGGAAAGACCCATGTAGGATGGAGGAAACACAGAGGCCGGCAGAAGCTGTTGAACACAAGAAGGAATCGTGTCGTGAAATGTGTGTTTTCTCCTTAATTAAAAAAATAAATAAAAAACCTCGGATAAGTTCCATACGTCAGCATATAGATATATGTACATATGTATGTATACATGAGAATGTTTTTCCTGGATTTGTTCCAGCATATTTATATATTTAGTTTGACGTGGAGTCTATACCCCGCTAGCGTACTCCAGTTAATAGCATTTCCATAAATGTTACTAACTTTAATGCGTTTTAACTTGTGGCCGAATTGTACAATTACTAATTAAAATGAAGGGACGTATTACACTTCAACAACTACAATGCGCATTTGTAAAGGGCAAAGATCTTCGAAAACAAAGTCAAACACCTGTTAGATCGTGTTCATGTGACCACAAAGAAAAACAAATGAAATGGGAACGGAATTAATAAAAAGAGAGTCGACTATTGAGTGGCTTTACTGAATACGGAATGCTAAATCCACCCCGAGGAGAGGTTGGGGGTTCTTACACCCTAAAGGACGTTTGTCGATCTACCTCCCATCGGACCCGAGAGAGAAGCAGATTGCCGGGCTTATGTTGGCCCATCGTAACGGAGGTAACAATGGAAATCTATTGTTCGTACAAACACATTGTCAAGACCGGCTAAAGGCCACTCGCAAAATCGCAATACGAACAACGTGACGGATGATGACGTCAGATGACGCACATTCATAGGAAAATGGTTAAGTAACGTTTAGACAAGTGATTCTCAAAGTGGACGATTATCGCTCTCTCGGGGGCACTAGAGATATTTGGGGGTGTAGGGGGCTTAGGAAAACATTGAGAGACGGTCCAGGGGCGGCGAGTGCAATATGAAAGTGTTGCAAAAAATTGACGAACTAAAATATTTTTACACTTGACAATAGGTACAGATATACATACAGTCCATGTATTGTTCCTAGAAAACTATTGAAAGGAGGGCGTTTAATCGATTTTTTTTTGGAAAATCTAGTTATCGATTACATTTTGTGTAGAGCATAATATTAACCCTTTCTATGTTCAGTTGTATTTTTTTTTTTAAATTTTACTGGCAACCTGTTATGGCACATTGGGTTCAAATTATTCCACCAAAAAAACGACACAGCACATCGCAAATTGGAATACGTACATCGTAATTCAGGCCAAAAGCACGCACAGCCGTGAAATGGAATTTTTCGGCCGACAAGGGCATTTATTTTAGCTGCAGAGCTTATATATATCTGCGGGCGGGATGTGTTGTATGCAAAACAGGGAAAATCCAATTAATGGATGATCATCGCCGGAGTTTCAGTTCCGTATAATAATCCAATGATAATCAGAGAATGAAAACAGAAATAACTCGCAACAAACAATCACCGTTGTGTGCATAAACAACAAAAGTAATACAAATACGAAGTTTTTGAGTTAAATATTGAAATTTCATCAGTTTTACCAGTTTGCAAACCTAAATATACCTAATAAAAATGCTGGCAGAGTTATTCGGGATAACTGCAATATGGCAAAAACTAGAGGTAATTAATTAAATTAATTTATATAAAAATGCAAGAACACCACAGAACAAATAATACATAGAGATACCCTAGCATGCAAGGGGGAGAATCCAAAATAGGCTAGGCGTGCCGCCAATTTAATTAAAACGGCAAATTAAAAAAAAAAAAAAAGGTTCGGCTTATTTACAAAAATCGGGTATTTAGTTTGACCCTTTTTATAAAGGTTTTATAATTTACTCAAAATCACGCGAAACAACCGTGGACGGCAGAGAACTAGGCTGGTGCCAAAATGAGTGTCGCGTGACCTTTGCCTCCAGCCGTCGAAATGGTACCAAGAGCAAGTCTATTAATTCTGACGTCAGTGACGAACACACAATAATTATCACAATATCCGCGGAGATTCATTTTGAAACCTGTTCAAATTTACCGTTGATGAGAATAGAAATCTTAAAGGTAAAATCTTTGATGTTGATTATCCCAAAGCTATAGCTATATAAATTTGACTAGTGTTGTTACTGCATTATAACAACATTATTTAGATGCATACTGTAATACGGAACTCCGGTCCAATATATATATATATTATTTTATCAATGACGTTCAAGCTTAAATACCAGTATATTTCGTTTTTTTTTTCTAAAGTTAGTTTTCATGGTTAAAATAATTTTCAAAGTTTCAATTTTTCAAAGGCCGCCAAAATGCTCCAAATCTATGGCCGGTCGGTTTTCATCAGTTTTGAGGTTAAAATGTCAAATGTCAAAACAAGGGTGAGCTTTAACGTACATTAATTGTATATTCTATTCATGATAAACCTTAACTTAACATAAGAAATAAAATTATGTACCTTTTTAGAAACTTTAACTCAAAGAATAATAATAGTATTGACCATTAACATTATCATAATATCCATATCGATAATTGGTTTGATCGTGAATACTCTATTTTCTTTAATGAATAATAGTTGTTTTTATTGAACAACAAATTATAGAGCTTAAAATCACACAAATTAAGTTAAAATTTTGCCAAAACTAAAAAAACACATATTTAAAACAAAAAACAAAATCGACAAATAAAATTTTTCATACTAATCCAAAAACAGTATGCTCACGTGACGTCAGATGTTCCAAATGCAATGGTATCAATATAACGTGTTTTGATGAGCTGATTTTTTATTCACTTTTAAATAACGATTTATAATTTCTACGCATAATTATATATAATGAAAGTTACATATTCAGAATCGGCATTTGCTGAACTATATGAATATGTATTTTTAAAGTCATTATATTTTTCACTGGAGTTCCTTATTGCGGGGTTTTCTTAAAGAAGTACAACTTTATCAAATTATCTCTAATAAAACTAATTTATGTTTAAACACCTATCGTTAAAATCTAAATAAAGACAAACAAAAATTATACAAAAGGGTAATTTAAAGGGCAATACTTTGTTCAATATGTAACACGGCAAACATTTCATGAGTCCGAGGGTACTTATTCTAATGGCAGTTTATTGCACTGGATGAAAGGATTGTAAAACTTTCGGGATCCACGAGATACAAAAGAAAAGCAATCAAGACGATAATTAATGAAATCCCGCGTTGAGAAACTTGGTTCCCGCCGATCCTTCCTAAAAATTCACTAATTGAAGCGCCCGGCGCTCTCGGAGGTAGAGGGCAGATCAAATTTAAACGGACGACGAACGCAAAAGCAATTAAAACTTGGCACAATTAGAAACGAACAACTTTCCCGCAATAGTTGAAAATTATCCAAAGATCGGAATATTGAATCTGTTCAGGACATTCCCAGATGATTTTTTTTTTTGAAATTCCGAGGAGAAACATTCCATTGTATAATTGACAGTAATACAATTTATTTGATTTATTAAATTCACAATGAGTTATAATTGTCATAAAAGCAATCATAATATGGCGGGGACTCCAGACTTTACAGTTTTATGGGGTTATATTAGGATATACTGTTTGCGTAGATGAAAATATGAGTCGTCTTCTTCATTTTTACTATTTTATCCGCCAAATTTATTTGTGTTGTTCTTCTCCTCTTTGATATCGAGAGCAAGATAACGACAATAGCAATAAAGATGGATAAATAAAACTTTAAATAAAAAATAAAGGGAACGTTTGTATGTTGTTATTTATGAAATATTTTAGGCAATATTTGAAACACGGGCAGGTGATTAGCATTCGATAATTGAAACATTAAATAAATATCAATTTATTATAGTAAAATTCAATTCGGTATTCTCAAATATTGATGAATGGCGAGTTCGTGACCAAAATCTATGGAAAACGATTGCTTCGATAAATTAAATATACGTGACTTATCGTGTACTCGGTCCACGGCGGAAGGGAGAAAGGCAAAACAAATATTTTGATATATCTAAAAAACAAAAAGATTTTTTTGTATTGCGTTTTTTCCGCGAAAGGGTGCGTAAATCAAAAATATTTCCTATTCGTTATTTTTCGTAATGAAAAATATTTGGGAAGTAGGGCGCATTAAATTCATCGTATAGTATACGGAACGAATGGAAGGGATAAATACAAAAATATTCCGAGCAGTAGAAAAGGGGAAATTTCGTTATTTTATTATTTTATTCTTCCTTCTCAAATCTTCGGGATTTCTTCGGAAGGAAGTCATTCATTCCGCTAAATCTTCTAGAGGAAGCATTCAATTCGCAACCTGATATTATTTGCTCTGATGGAGGATTCTGTGATTCTTACATTCATGAAAGCACCTGCTTTGGGAGGTGGACGAGGATTAATATCCATTTTTAAATACTTATTACCAGAGACGTACAGTCCGCGAAAAGCTCTACATTCCCGAAGAAAATCGAACGTAATACAAGTTTTAAATTTTTAATTCTCTGAACTTGTATCGAATCATTTCTGATGTAGCTCTAAATGATAAATTGTATGAATATTTAGGATTTCGGAAGTCGTAACTAAAAATATTATAATTATCCACATTTTTTTTTATACTTCTCATTTTTTTAAAGAAAGACAAATATTCCCGGGTAATAATAATAACCAGACAATGTTTGAAAAATCTGCTACTACCGTCACTCTAGCTCACTCAAGTCATGAGCCGCCACTGGGCCTGTGGGTACCCAGTATTCTCGAGATAAATGCTGTTGAAAACAGTTATGGGTAAAAATGAAGCCGAAAATGATTTTTTTATTATTTTTCAAAATTTCCGTAAAAACATTTAATCATTTTCGGATTGAACAACATTAATAACGTCGTATTTTTCAATCTTAGCACTCTAGCTCACTCAAGTCATGAGCCGCCACTGGGCATGTGGGTACCCAGTATTCTCGAGATAAATGCTGTTGAAAACAGTTATGGGTAAAAACCGAACTAGAGGAACAGAAAAATGTACTTTTGAATTTTCTCGAACATAGGCAGCATACCCGAGATCCACTCTCGAGAATGCTACGCACTAAGCTAAAGCAAATCAGTCGTATATCTGCAAACTGCAAGGCTATATCGAATCATTAGCCACAAACTCACATAAAATATACAATAGAATAGTATGTGTGTCGAAAGTTCAGACTAGGAATGATTTCCATTAGAAGGATTGTGGCACTGAATTAAACCGATGCTCATCTCCAACTTTACTACTGGGACGTTTCTAATAGAATTAAGTTAAGTGAAATGTAAAAAAGTTCCAGTACTGTATCGCCAGAACCCACAGAAGCTCTTAAGTGATTGTACGCTGTCAAACAACGTGTGGACAGTACGTATAACATTGCAGATGTCACATTACCCAACTGAGATGAAATGGATTTCGTACAAATCAACCAAAATATATATAAGAACATACAACACAGCAAAGAATGGACATAAAGAAAGGCCCAGCTTGTGTTCAACGCTTACTTCGTAAGAACGTGTGAAATGAAAGTTAATTTGGAGTAAGATGTCAAAATATTATGTAACGTTCTGTTCAAAAGCTGTTTTTTTTTAAATGAAATTATATAATATAAATACTTTTATATAATAACTATTTAAAACGTGGTTTATTTGTAAAAAAAAAATCTCCAAGATAATTATTATCACGCGTGACAGATGTTGCGATTATCAAACTGTGGTGAAGCCACTTACAGACGATCTATTTATATTATTTCTATATGGGACTTATAATAAAATTCTTAAAATATTTTCATTTTTATTACCAATGCCCTTATTAATTTCCGAGTAAATTAACGGTAAGTTTAATGGTTATTACACTATAATATACATTGTTTAGTTTTGACTAAAGGTCGTTAATATGGTAACATTGGCGTTTCCAAATTAATTTGAAATGCAGGGGTTTTTCCTGCCTAATTGTATTATGCCAACTTGTATTATGGTCTATAATTGAACACACGTGCAATTGCAGCAGCGGCGAACGAATTATATTATTTAATTAATTTATAAAATTAGCTTTTGGATTATTAGAAAGAGGATAAGTTTGGGGCCGTTATTTTGATTATGCAACGGAATTGGATTATTGTAATCTGTGAGTGGTTTTTTTTTGTAAAGAGATATTTGGCAAATTGTGACTCTATTTTATTATTTTTAAACGATCTAATGTGTCCTTTAAATCTAGAGTTAAAGGACCGGACAGTTAAAAAAACGAAATAATAAGCATATACATTAGTGGCGCTTTGGCCTTATTACTATTACCATCTCATGGTTCGATTTGCTTTACTGAATTTGTGTTGCATTTTTTGTGCTCTTTGGGAGGGGATCTTAACTGGATTGAAAGCCTTAACCAAGGAATGCAAAAGAGACAAACATGTGGTCTTAAACAATCTACTAAAGTTGCTTTTTGTACTTGCTGAACGAAATATATTTAATATGTTTTGTTCTGTACTATCCTTTATATCGCTTTATACTTGATAATTACACCTTTTTCTAAATGTGTCACATTACCATACTGGGACAATACTATTTTTTTTTTCATTCTATTTTGTATAATGGCAATTAACATAAGCTAAACTTGTCAATTTGACTGCCCTAAAACGGGTTTTTGTTCCCAGTTGGGCAGTCAAAGCATTCTAGTTTTTATTGTTTAATAATGTGTGAAATAAATAAATAAAATGATAAAATAATAAAAAATAAAAATAAAAATAAAATTTTTAAAACTTTAAATTAAAACGGACTTCTATAAAATTAAGCTTGAATACAATAAATTCAATCATATTCTTTATGGAGATGAAACGCGGCTTCGAAAATAAAAACACTGTTGAAGTTATGTTATTTAACGAAAGAGGTCAAATTTCATTTGACAGTTTACAAAGGGGCCTTTGTCTTACCAGAACCTGAACCATTAGACTCGACAGCTAGTATGATTTTAAAGAATTTTTATTTCCGATATGCATTTGTGACTTAAGGTGGTGCAATGCGAAGTAATGCAAAATCATGTGTTTTTGGTTTGAAAATTTGATGCCCTAGAATCATAGATGATTTAATTAAATACTAAGTAGAACACACCTAGGCCTTTTGGTTTAACCGGACATTTTTTGGTGAATCTTTTTATCAGTCTAGTATCAGACCTAAAAAAATGTTGAAAGTGTAAAATCTCCTACTTCCGAACCCATTTTCGGATATTGCCATGTTATTCATTGTGCCAAATTAAGTTTTTTTTAGAATATGACCGTAAAACATTTGAATATTTATGCCTGAACTTTACAAAATAAAATAAAACACGCATTTTGGTGATGTTTTTTTTACGTAAATCGAAACATGCGGCCGGTGTTAAGCGGGAATTTCAACCTTTTCGCCACCCGCAGAAGGAGTGTGTGATTTCATTCGAACTTTACGAAGTGGATTCTCTTAATATTAATAATTTGCAACCGATTTCAAAAATTCCGGTTCCATTCACTAGCGTTCTGAAAACTTTTGCTTTTGAATATATTATTTAATATAATATTTTGAATATTGTCCGATTAGTAGTCGAGTGGCCCAAAACGTCGGGTTCCCAGTGGATGGCGGATTCATTGGACCCATGGCAGATTCATTTACTAGAGCTTCATCATTTCACTACCCACACTTTACAGTAAGGTATAAATAATGATGGAAGTAGAACGAATTAAAATATAGTCAGATTATTCGCAACCCGGGAATATTAAACTTTAAAAAAAAGTACGGATGGAGTGATGAACTTACCCTGAAGGAGGTGACGGCGAGGCGCGACAGACCGTCGACGTAGGGCCCGAGCACGACGTGCTCGCGCACTTTGAGCGACTGCTTGTTGGTGGTGCGCGGGTCGAGCAGGTCGTGCACGCGCTCGTTGTAGATCTCCATGTAGGACACCTCTACCTTGATGGAGAGCTCGCGCGTTTGGCGCAGCGCGATGTCCGCAAACAGCGAGTCGCAGAGGCGCGGGATCACGCCCTTGCTGTCCTGCGTGCCCATCATGGAGTACGACTTTCCGGAACCTAAAAACAACAACATTTATAATAAGTTACATAAACAAAATGTTTTTTAATCTATACAGGGTGTAACAAAATATACCCGAAAGACTGTAACCAACGATTCCTAAGCTTATTTGACGACATTTTGTCATCTTCCGACTTATTTTTTCAAATAAAAATATATATTTCTTTCACATTTTGCTACTGGTCAAAACTTTAGGCCAAACCCGCACAGTAGTCGCCCCCACAACACCACATACTGTCCAATGCTTCAAAAACGGGACGATGCGTAGCATGTGGTACAAATGGGCTTGACTAAAGTTTCAGGCGATTTTTTTTGTTTTTTTTATGTCACTGAAAACCAAAATGACATAATTTTTGTAACTCGAAATAAAAGCTCAGGAACGCCGGTTAATGTCTGTAGGGTATGTCTTATTATACCCTGTATAAGTTCATTGCTTAACTAGAATGCGATCTCCTCTACACTAGGAGTTCAGCTGTGTTGTGTTCTGCGTAGAAGGAAGAAAAAACACTAATCAACTCTCGGATTGGCAACGTCATCAACAATCGGAAGGTTGGAGGAACCGAAATGCACTCCAGATAATAAAATCGGAGATTGTGTTTTGGGAGTATCCGGTTCTAAAGCCTGGAATAGACTAACCGCGTGAACTAAAGCTAATATAAAATATAATCATTGAAGAAAATAATATTAACAAACCTAAATGAAAGGTGAAATCGGACAAAGGGACAGAAACTAAAAATATTTCAGTCGCATCTGGGACTCGAACCCAGGTCCTCTGCCTATCCGGGGCAACGCTCAACCGACTTAGCTAATGAGACAAGTTCAATTTGTGTCATCTTCACCGATATCATATCTCAAATTCAAGGTTTGTGAATATTATCTTTCATTTTTAATCTCATATTATTGGCAGCTATTTTTATTATGTTTACAAAGTTCTACCCGAACTCAATTGCAAACTTAAACAGTGTCTCGGATTTACATCCGACTTTTTATTTATATGAGACATCTATTTAAGTGAAACTGAAAATTCATCTCTTCAGAAAGTCGTTTCCATGGATAATACTGTTGAAAGCCTTTTTTCGGAGCTAGCCGCCCTTAGTACCTAGATTCTACATAATTATGTTTGAAATAGTTTGGATTTTGTCTTTCGAATTTTGAAAGTTTACTCTACAAGGCTGAACCGATGAAATAAATACCAACTATTGTTTATTTCGTGAAGCCTCGTTATATGAAAGCAGAATCCGGCTAGCGGTCGGTATCTAAGATGCTTTTTAAGCTTGTTTCCGAGTTAAAAATGGCTTTGAACGCCGAAATAGCTGTTACAATAATAAAAAATAAAAACTAAAATACTTGCAGAACTAATAATAATACATATTATTAGTTTGAAATTGAAAAAAACATACTTAAAAAAATTGTTTCCAAGTAAGCTTGTCAAGAAATGTAGACGATAACATGACAAAAGTAAACATCTCCCAATCTGAGATTAAAAAGCAACTTAAATACCGGCCCTAAGTATATAAAAAAATATATTTTACATCTTGCTGCATGAGTTATAAAACTCGTATGTAAAAGTTATTTTCTAGCTTTGAAAAGCACCCTTAAAAACCTAGATAGGCGTTACTATTAATATTTAGCTATAGGCAGCATTATGTTAAATAGGGTTGAAACCGAAATGTACCCCTTAAATGTTAAATAGCGCAGCGCGTTTACCTTTACGTTTTTATCATTGGGAGTTTATGGGGAACCTTTCAATAATTGTGCAATAAATAATGGCAATCTATTCCACACTTTAACAATAATCCTACCCGGAATAACAACAGCACGAAAGTCGTCAAAATCGTTGACATTGTAATCAAAATTATCGATCGCACAATGAATTACATAACATTGCCACAGGGGTTGACGCAAGCGTCATAAATCCGTGTTCTGTATCAATTTTATTGTTGGCATGTTTCTGTTCAAGACATAAATAAGGAACTGTACCAAATCAATGACGACGCGAAACTCCCGTTTCGAGGGTTGGGAGGATGGCGTAGCACTCATCTGCGAGTAAGCGCATGACTTTGATTACGTAAATCTAATATCGGATGCGTGCGAGACTTACAAATGTCAAGGCTGCGCGGCGGAAGTCACCGTTATCTAATCGTATGTAATGTACTTAACTGATAAATATGAAATTTACCAGAATATGGGAAGCCTAACAAGAGCATAGGCGGCCCGAAATAGCTTTACACAACCCGCCAACCGCCAGAATGGAATCCTAATTAAATAATTTGGTAATAGACAATATTCAACGAAGACGACGAATTCGAATATGTTCAAAGAATTGATTTCAAAATTAAACAAAAGTTTATTGTGCATAAAATGAATGCCGTAGAAATGAGGTCTCTGAGACGAATGCGTGGTAAAACCATGTATGATCGTGTGAAAAATATTGAGATTCGTAAAGAATTCAAGGCTGGTGTAGGCGTAGTGAGCAAGATTAAGAAAGGGATGCTTAGATGGTTCGGGCATGTAGAGCGAATGAACGAAGAAAGGAGTGTAAGAAGAATGTATGACGCGAATGTGAATGGAAGAAGAAGCCGGGGACGCCCGAGGAAGACATGGCACGATCAAGTGAATCAAATACTAGAGTCGGGCCATGTCAGAAATCGGAATAACAGAAGAGAATGTATGAGGCGTTGTATGAATGTGAATGAAGCAAGAAGTGTATGCCAAGATCGAGTTGTTTGGCGGTCCCTTCTCTCTGCCTACCCCTGCGAGGAAACGGCGTGATGGTTAGTTAGTTAGTTAAAATAAATATATTTTAAAGGGTTCTCAGCTTAAAGGATTTGCTATTCCTTAAAGCTACACAGATAAAATAGAAAAGCACACATCTAATAGAACTTATGGCTGATGAATTCGTTAAGCGTCCGCCCTTGAAGTAATTAAAAAAAAAAACAGGATTCAGTCTGCAAATTATCCATTTATAATATCGTCACCTTAATTAGTAATTTAGTTAAATCCATTTTATCGCGGATTAAGATTTGTAGCATTTTAAAAAAATGCATATTTCTACAAAAACCTCCTAATTGTATGATAATTATAAATTAGCAAAAAAAATCGAATCATGCAAAAGAAATAATGAAACATATAAAATAAAAATAAATAAATAAGTTATTTAAAAATATTATCAGTTTGAAAATATATTTATGTTAGGGTAGCATTGCTTCACTTAGACGTATATGTGATTCATTCATAACATTGATATATGATAGAATCTTAGAATTCTTCATACTTTAAATTTAAAATAAATTCGGGTAGAACCTTGCAATCATACAAAAAATATAGCAGTAAAGATGATATCAGTAATTTCAAAATTGGGTATGATATCGATAAAAATGACGGAACGTAATCTGGTCTCATTAGCTCAGTGGCGAGTGCAAATCCCAGTAAGACAGGGTCCTGGGTTCGATTACCAAATGCAATCGTTATCTTCTTATTTTCTGTGTCTTTTCCTGTTTCCGTATTTCATTAGGGATTTGTTAATATTATCTTCAATAAATAAAAATGGTTCAAAATTAATATAACTTTATTATCTTATAACAATTTTTTTTAATTGTATACGAGTATATTTAAAATGTACATAAAGTAGTTCCAAAGCTCGTAAATTCAAACTAGTTAAAAATGAACAGTCTTTTGTTTCTCCTGTAAAGTTGCCAAAATGGACTTGGGTAATTTATAGTAAAGTTATATTTAAAAAAAATAGTAGTGGAATTTGACAAAAATGAATAAATTTGACGAGATCACTAATTAATAGGATTCAATTTTGGAATAACTTATTGGAGCTTATAAACCTCATTGTGATATATTTTTAATCGTCGCTTCTCTGTCTTCTGTGTCTTTTCGGTTTCATATTTCATTTTGAGAGTTATTAATATTATCTTCAACGTTTAAAAATTAATAGGATCATTTTTGGAAAAAAAAAATCGAATTGAAACGTTAAAAGTTACTTTACGTAAAATATGCAAAAAAAAATAGACACAGGATAAAAGCTTTACTAAAGTATTTTATAAAAGAATTACCGCGAAATTTTAAAAACACATTTTCAACGTAGACCGTAGAATTACTTTCACAAAAGGACATATATTTTAAGAATATAACAACAAAAAACATGGGTTTATTAATATAAGGTAGCTGACTTCAGACATCATGTAAATTCGCGGCATATTTTGCTTAAAATTCTCATCACATTTTTTTGGGAAGGTTTCTCGTTCGCAATGAAAACATTGCTTGGAAATGTCTTAAATTTAGTCTCGTTTAAAAACAGGCTGACGGTGCCTTGTCCGGTCCGCCAACTAACAATGGAGATCGATTTTTTTAATCTAATTGAATCGGCCATCTCTCCAACTTATCTCCGACATCCATAAAAAAGCGTTTCGTAGGAAACAGAAGATTAATTCCATGTTCGAAGATTTGATTAGTCGATTGGGAGGTTCAATGCGGCATTTTCTCGAGAAAAGGTAATTTAATACTTCAAACAAAATATTGGATTCCGGTTTAAAGAGGACGATTCGTTTCAAGAAACAGGGTAATTTGTAGGAACCGGGCAGAATATACACGATAAAAGATAATAATTCACGGCAAAATAGTAATATAAAGGAGTTGTCTCAGCTTACACGAACAAAGGCTTTATCTCAATCTAGGCTCTACCAACCCCTTATTAAATATGTATCATATTTACCCAGAAAGATGGTAAAAAGAGAAAGCTAGTTTCCTAGTGTGTACATTAGATTAAACTACTTAGAATGTATTCAATATTTGAACTGTTGGTTATAAAATTATACGCATAAGTTTTAAAATAAATAGAATGTATTAAATATTTGAACTGTTGATTATCAAATTATATACGCATAAGTAAAACACACGAAGAAAAGGGTTATTGCTATGGCTGGATTGACCGGGATTTGAACGCCAAAATCTTCCATGCTACAGTTTTCTGGTGTTTTTCTAAAGGACATAACATGATCATTAATAATGTGTTCATATTTATTTGATATCGTTACGGTGCGTCAAATATTACGAAATCTTGTCCATGTATTTAATGAATGTATTTAGTAACGTAGTAATATGTAGTTAACAGCAATATATATAACAAGTTAGTGCTTAAAATTGTCAGAACTGCATATTTTGGGTAGTTTATTAATAACAATGACATACGAATATCGAACTTATTTGCATATTTCATGAAAGGCGGATTGACTTGGCGTGTAAGGAACGCGATATGGTGTATTACCAAAGGGGTATTTTTTGTTGCCAACCCCAAGGCATTATCTATGGAAATGTTTACCCGCAATGCGAAAAACTAAACATTTAGCGCTGCTTCAGCAGAACGCGCTGCAAGCATTTGATTTTGCCGGGAAATGGTAATGCTGCGGAATGCAGTTTAAACCCCATTGAATTATACCCATCATGTGGAAATATCCGGGACCGTTTAAAACTTTTCTGTTGTATAAAGAAAAACAAACTATTTTTATAACATGTACACACCAAAATTTTTCATACGAGTTAATAAATTACGTGGCAGCAGCGAATAAGATGTTACGGCTTTCCGTTCATTTCTTGAAAGGAAAGATAAGGAAAAAATTGGCACAACAACCTACGTGGCAAAATGGTTAGAATCTTGACACGAGCAGGCGAGAGGCGGATTCAAAATCCGGAGGCAAAAGTTATACATAGGACGACCATTCCTGAATAGCACAGCACTTCTCAAGCTTTGTCTTCTTCATCTAATTCGCCTCCCCACTTCTTTCAGACTAACAATATTCTCCAAATTGGTGATGCCATAGCCTCACAGACTCCGGGCAGTTGAGACGTTATCACAAAAATATGTATTTTTTTTATATACATATTTAATACATAAGAACACTCTTTGAATAATTTTTGAATGTTTGAAACGAAGACGAGTTTACTGGAGGGGGGTGCATATTTCAAGATAATGTTTTTCAATTTCGCACAGAAAATATGATTATTACCGTCTTGCCAAATAAATTCCCGATTGGGAGTTGGTGAAAGCCAAGTGGGAAATATAAAACTGCCACACGGAATTAAGGGAACTGAAAGGGTTCGCTGGCTACAGAAATTCTTTATTATCTCGAAAATAAATTGATTCAGATAACCAGGGATCAGTGAAAAGGGTCAAGGGTTAAAAAAAAAATAATCCAAAAAAAGTTCATTTTTTTGTTTTGCATGGATGTGGTGAGAAGCAAGCACTGTAAAAAAATAAACATCAATCTGTCCTTCATAAATATCAATATTATAATTACGTCATTCTGTGTGTAGTCCTTTCTATTATACGGCTAATATGCCTAAATAACTGCGAATGCATAACTGCTAACTTACGCAGAAAAAGGGCGACGGTTTTATAGCAAAATAAATTACAAACCAAATGAATGACGTGAAATTATGTCAAAATTAAAACATCATTAAAGGCGTTTCCTAAACAAATATCACAACACCTCCGACTAATACTTCCCTTGGCTTTAGCAATAATCGTAATGGCATATTTTATTTTTTAAATTCAGTTTTAAGACAGCTGTTAATTTGTTTTTTTATGTTTTAAGCATTTGTCTTGTCTACAAACTTTCTATGTATTTTGTTTAGCACAATAAAGAGAAAGTACATTACGAATTTGAATTTTAAAATATCTTTCAAAAATTTCCATCCAAGCATTGTACGTGGAATACGTGGATACATTCAACATTCAACTTAGTAACCAGATTTTTTTTACGGTAACTCCACACAGGAGCTGAAGGAAATAATTTCCCTCAAGGCCTATATCATCTTTGGGGATGCTGTGTGGAGGATCTTTTAGAAGATAGGAAGGAGTGAACTTGGGTCTTGAAGAGACCCATGTTGTAGGATGAAGGAAACACAGAGGCCGGCAGATCGTTCCACAGCCGAGCTGTTGAACACAGGAACGAGTCGTAAAAGCGACCTGTTCTCATATGACAAATGTCGACTGTGTGCAAAAGTTGGGCACGCGTTTGGCGTGTTTCCCGACTATGCACCAGTGCCGAAGGGATCAATGATGCTAGTTCCTCAGAGCATCTTCCATTAAAATACCGGTAAAACAAGGACAGCATTCCGACCTGACGTCTGTGCTCCAAAGATTGCAATCCGTTTGTTAAGATCGGCGAATCTATCAAACGGACCGCAATCCTACGAAGGTGCTCGACTTTCATAATGGTTGACAAACTTCTGATAAACTAGTCAATATGTATTATGATACTACAATAAAGTTTAGTGAGAAGAATGAAAACCTTTTGAAATAGCAACGGAAATTCCCAACAGGCGGAAAACGGGCTATGGACGTATACGAGTATACTCTCAATACGTGGTCAACTTTGATCACCTTTGACAAATATGTATCGAACTGAAAATTATAAGTCAAGTGGAAGTATTATTGAGAAATTATCGGAAAATGATTTCTTTTATAATACAATACGATTTACTTTGTAATAATATAAAGATCAGTGAATTGAAAACGCTATAACTCTTTATATATTGGATGTTAAGAATTTTTATTGCGAGAATTGGGAAACACGTACTAGTATAAAAACTACCAACAAAACACTGAAAAAAATGTTATATCTTTCGGAATATCGGAAGATTTATTTCATATCGCCAGGTAACAGGAGTTAGGACAATGACTTCGAAAAGTTTTATACAATTTGGCAACGAAAAGCATAGCAGAAATAACGAAGAATATAAAATAGTTTCACGAATTGCGTATAATGGAATTATAAATGAAGTAGGTAAACGAAACCGAGTGTGTACATGGGAATTGTCTGGGGAGTGGAAGCGTTTCAATTAAAAGTGAAGTACTTTTGAAAGCTGTATAAATAAATAATGTTTTCATACTTTAAAAAATTAATTGCGACGTAATTTATTCAAAATGTTTATGGAACTAAATTGACATGAAATTACATGCATTACAAAAACACGCAAGAAAATAAGGAACAGAATTTCAACTTGGTTCCCCGGGCAATCTTTCTAAGGCCGGGTGGACTCATCTTTTAGCCGTGGTTTAGTCAAATTTATCTAACCATAACTTCCTTAAAACATGTTTTAACATGTAAATTTAACCATCGGTTAAACGTTCCTAACCGTTAAAAACAATAGCTCGTGCTTTTATAACGGAGGTTAAAATGTGAAGTTTTGGTTAATTTGGCTGAGCCACGGCTAAAGTTTAATAATCGGGTCTAAATCACCAGGCTATCGTGGCAACCTTCATGATTCTGTGATCTTCCATAATTTTAACATTTAATCGTTAATACATTATTTGAAGTTTCTGTAACATGAATATGTTACAGAAAGCTAGTATTATTGAATAATAATACTATGTTTAGGTATACCTCTTTATATCACAGTGCGGTGGCGAAGGATATTAGTGTAATATCTGAACCTTGGGAAAACATACATCGCCTTCCCTGAAGGCTTACTCTAGCTCACGGGTGAAAAGAAGGAAGAGATTCATAGGTAGAACCAGGGATTAAGGTTTGGCTAGAATAGAAATCGAAATATATTGAGTCATTTAACCGGGATAAAGGCGGTAGAGAAACCGAATGGCTTTGCGAAAGCGTTTCACAGAACGTTTATTTTTCATAGCACCCTGTAATACCGCTTTATCGAAAAGCTCAATACAGTAATTTTATGAAAGTTACATTTAATAATAACGCGCTTAAGTTTTGCTTTTCAGTGGTAAATATTATTTAGGTTACTTTGATCGATAGATCGAAGATTCTTGGGGTGTGTGTGTCGGGTATGACACACACACCAAGAATCCCCGATCTATCGATGAAAGTAACCTAAATAAAAAACCCAGGTCATAAAAATATTTAATATTTTTCATCGGATTAGAATGGGGTTTCAAAACTACCGTAATCGATGATGGCATTATCAAAACCCGAATAATCAATAATAAAAATTGTCTCGATGAGAAAGTGTTATTGGAAGACGAGCCGAGCCGACCATTTGTCACATTGAATTCAAGTTTGCAAACAATTAGACGCTTTTCAAGTTTTCCAACAGAAAACGTTATAAAGTTGGCAACTATCAATAGGGACTTAGACGGTGGAACAGAATAACGGAGCGGACATAAACTTTAGATAATAAGAAATATTAAAAACCACTAAAATATGAATACGAAATTTTAACAAGCACACATTTATGACCGCCTCGATAGCGGGGAGGTAAAATGGCTGTTCTAATAAACAAAGATGGGCTTATTTGACAAATAATTAAATTAAAAAAATAAAAAACAACAAATAATATTGTATCGAAAGGTGACTAGCCTCATTCTATGCGAAAGCTGTGCAGGGGCACTAGAGTCTTTCACAATTTTAGTTTCATTTAATTAAAAAAAATATACAGTCCTTGACGTGCACCCTGAAGGAGTAACCATAAGTTACGTATACCGGAGGGGGGAAAGTGGTGGGTAACCTCAACTGTATAGAATGATACTGTCCACACATTTTTTTATATATTTTTTTAAATGACACTAAAATTTCTTTAGCTGTGCTACTTTCGCACATTCTAAAAAAAAAATAATCATCATTTACTTTCGCATCATAACTTCATTCAATATAAGGATTGTCATAGGCCGATTGGTTTCAGGCAATAATTATTTAGTTATCTTGTAAAAAAACATATACATTGGATTATTTGCAGATACATACCCATGAGGTTATTACTAACAAATAGATAAATGGAAAAATACATATTTTAGTTGTTTTCTTGCGACTTTAAGAAAACAATGTGAGAAAATCTCATCGGAAAAGTATGTTTGTTTAATAATTTTATTTATATATAAATCAGAGCAGAGAAACGAAATCTCCTAGAATTACATCATTAATTTGCGACAGCTTAACATGTCCTAGTGCGGAGCAAATTAATCAGTACATGGCGCTTAGAGAGGTCGCCACTATAATATAAACACTTGAAAACAATCTTAGTCCAATCTCCCAAGCGCCCCTTAAGTCATTTCGGATAACAAAGGGATTTTTGGATAAACAAGGGTAGTTGTTTCTCCAATCAACAAAATACGAGTAAGTAAGCAGATATATAAACTTCAATCAAGCACAGTAGCTCGGAAAGGCAAGAGGCCAACACAATTCATAAATACATAGACGAAAATGGCAATACGCCTGAAAAGCTTTTGTGCTAACTGACATTATATTATTCAAGACATGAGTTTTCCAACCGGTGTATAACAGCGTATAACGGGACATAACACGAAACCGGATAAATGGCGCTATTTGGAAATGTACTGTGGGTGCAGTTAATGTATGGGAACAGACTGCCAAAAGTAGTTGGACTGATACATCGATCATACTGGCTCAGTTGCAGCACGGAAGTAGGAGCTGTCCATTAGTGGTGGGCGAAGCGGCTCGGTTTAGTGAGCCGGATCACTAAATCAGCTCTTTGTACCGGTTCGGTGATCCGGCTCGATTGAACGACGGTTCGCGTCCCCCCGGACCATGCCTTCTCCCTCGCTCCCTTGGCCCTCGTAAAGACGTCCCTAAGACGCTCTTACACGATACTTTTTTCGTCCAGTTTTCATGTGGATTGTCATTACAGAGAGCTGATTTAGTGATCGCTTCGCCCACTACTGTCCACGGGAGGTTTATGTTCACCGCCAGACAATCACCACTAACCTATTGAATATTTTGTGTCAGAGGATAGATTCAGAAAGGGAATCCTGTTGATTCTTGAAAAAGTCCCGCCTCGTGACCCGATTTCCACCACTACCTGATTTTTTTTTTCCTTTTAAAATTTGGTAAATGCTTGTAATCATGTATCTTTGCATCTTGCATTATGTAATGTATTAAACGTATTTGTTTGTAATTTAAATAAAATAATTTAATTTGTTTATTATTATTTGAGCAATGCACACCGTGATTCATGTCATAAATACACTGTGGGTCACGTTGATTTCATGACATTTCAGGGGGTGATTTTTAGTGATCGACCGAGGTTTAGGTTTCGGTTTCAGCTTCGGCAAGTTTCGGTCGCGGTTTTTTTTTTTCGGCCAAAATTAGCCGAAAATTGCGTTCGTGATGTATCGGATCATGTAAGGCTTTACTCGGGCGCGTGTCGCCTCGGCCGTTACTCCTTCATATACTCGGATGGTAAATGTGCCAAATGCATATATCTCAATTACAATAAGTAAGAAACTGATTATAACAAAATAATAACTTAAATATTATTTTTTAAGGAAGTTGTTAAACAAAAGTTGTCTTAAAGTTTTGTAATTTTAAAATATTATAGATTTTTTGTCAAGTTTAAATAATAATAAGAAATTGTATTGCTATTGTCTATCATAAAGACTATCAAAGACTAGACTAATTTGTTTACTATAGTTAAGTTCTAAGATCTTTTGTATTTTCGTAATTAATTTTAAGTCATAGTACCTACAGCGTACATTGAAGAACTGTTACATAACAACGAACTAAAAGCGCTGAAAGTAAACCAAAAATGGAGAATAATATTGACAAATAACCAAGTAAAAACTGAGAATAATATTGACAAATCTTTAATTTGAGATATGATATCGATGAAGATGACACAAATTGAACTGGTTTCATTAGCTAAGTTGGTTAAGCGGTTGCCCCGGATAGGCTCCCGGATATGTCCGGGGTTCGAGTCCCAGATGCGACTGAAATCTTTTTATTTTCTGTCGTTTTTGCCGTTTTCGTGTTTCATTTATGTTATGTTAATATTATTTTCTACAATGTTTGAAAGTAAACCAATTTGCTCATTAAATTGATGTATTTTATTTAACATTTGGTATAGTGATTTTAACTTATTTAAATAAGATTCGGTTTCGGCTGAAAATCTAGTTTCGATCGGTCACCAAACTGAATTTATTCATGAGAATCTAAGAAAAATTAAGGAAAAATGTTCGTGATTTTCTTCATTTAGCAGAATTGAAACGAAATGGCTTTTATCCGTGTTTGGTAACTAGATCTGAATAGCCAGGTATTCCTCTTCCCCTTCTCCTTCCCCTTCCCAATACCTTCAGCCTCACAACATTCTCCAATTGGGGATGCCAGTCTCACTGGCTCCAGACGGTTGGGAGCAGTTGGGACTCTTGTGCGATATTCATATAAAAAAATTAAGGCCTAACAATATACATCAAAATAGATTAGCGTCCGATATTCCAAGTTTCCTAAAATAATAACCGTTGTACATTATTAAATTCATGATTTCATCTAGTATCTACCTACCTACACCCACGTTAATAAAAATATTTTTTTAAAAACATTTGAAAGGGCATTTTTTGCATTCTACTTCAAGTACTTTGCTCGATAGTTTCACCGATGTCATGCAAAACCAGTACTGATACGATTCACAAGTATAGGCTCAGTAAAATAAAATGAAAGCTGGCGTAAAGCAGATTTTAAAATGTTGAATTCCTCTCTCTGAAAACTTTATTATGATGTTTATGTTAGATTTTGACAATTTATCAGCCCGTAAGTATCGATCGATATAAGCGTGAAACACGGTTTATATATAATTGAAAATTTAACTTATGAAACATCACATATTAAATTCGTGTAGCACTCGCTTACACAATCATAACACAGTAAATAAAAAGCGCTTGTCTATTAACTTTTACGTTTTAATTTTTCCACAAACAGGGACAAGATATCATCGTTTAATAATGAAAAAACAACTCCCCCAAAAACTACAGTGCCATTGTATAAAAGATTTATCGAAACGAAGCCCTGGATTTTAATTACGGCCACAACATGGCTTACTGTTACAGCTGACGTCAGGGCCTCTGGAAAAAGCCTCTGTACCGCATTATGAGCGTGGGAACTGGCCACTGACAGATGGGCCGTCGCTAGGCAAACGTGGCGACGTAAATGACGTTCTTTGTAGGAACAAATTACTTCAATACGTCCGCAGGTATGACACAAGGTGCGGGCTGTCACCAAAACAAAGTGCGCCATGAATTACGGAAATACGTACAGAATGCTAAACGGCAGCCTCACAGTACTTTTAGCTTTATTACTAACTTATTATCACTGATATTACTTTTCTTAGTACTTATTACATTATTAAAAGTTTTTTTTACATAGCATGTTAGTGATACTGAGAAAAAACATACGCGACAGTTAAAATACATAGGTTACGAATGGTCTGTTCATATGATTCACTAAAAAATCGCAACCAGTGAACGAAATTGTGATGAAATTTGTATTATTTTGACTTTTTCTGTCTAATCGAATTCTTATCCTTTTAGGGTGGGTATAAGCCTCCACCCCAACATACAAGCATTTCCAATTTTGGCCCCAGCGTCTTTTTAGGGCATCGCAAAATCTCTGCTATGGTCTTCTAAGCGGTATTTTTTCTATGGTCTCTAGTTCACTAGGAAATTACTTTTTTTTCTGAAATTTCAGTTGGCAAAAATTTTATTTATTTATTTATTCATCTATACAATCTCAATATATTATGAGGGTTATGGTACTGCGCATGTCCCACTAAGATAACCTGTGATGAGAGAAGGCAAAGTTTACGGCTTACAATTTACAGTTGACTAAGTTTACAAAATTTACTGTGTTGACTAAGTTTACAAAATTTACTGTGTTTACAAAGTTTACAATTTACTATACTTTATGTACAAAAATACATACAGTATAATAAAAATTATCCTTATAGTCCATCGCGAGCTGTAAAACATTGACATATCCATTCAACTGTCAAAATTGTTATCGTTCCGTAAATCTAAATTAGAAAAAATGTGTCGAAACTCGGGCGAAGTCGGGTAGTAGATAAAACTTTATAAAAATAAATCCACCTCTTGAGACGCCCCCTTCTCGCGAGTGTTATTTGTCATTCTTACTCCCGAGGGGTGCTCTAAGCATGTTTTATTACCAATTTTCACATGTGTGAGTAATAAAACACGAAAAAACAGGTGTATGTTTACTTTACTCTTTACACATATTCTCCCACTAGTCTATTTTGTACACATAAAACTCACACTTCCCATAGTAAAGGGTTAGAAAAGAATTTATTTATTTAAAAGGGGAAAACGAGGTGAATTTACATTTGATGCAAATTGCCTCCAGTGACGGAAATACGGTTATTAAAAATATGCATAAAACGGTTATTTGGAGTCTTAACGTGAACGTTTCCAGTTCACGGGATAAATTTACAGCCAATATTGTATGAAGTTACGAGTATAATGGCTTCTCTGTACCCACTAAATACCCTGAAACATAAAGTTAATATTCATGAAATCCAGCACGATAAAACGTAGCCCGGTCAAATTCAATTTGATTAAATTCCAGTCGATTAAATAAACAAAGGTTGATAGGAGCAGCGAGCCTAAGGTTCAAAATAAATTGATATTATTAATGGCTTTAATTGAATGTGTAATTAATAAAATCACTGCGGCCCGGATAAAATACACACAATCAATCCGACGAAACGAAAAGTACTCCGAACAATGTGGCGGGCTCGTTAATTTAGATTTTGATAATCCTTCAGGCCGACGGCCAATATTTGCGGCAAACACCAAACATGAAAATTGTATTTGTTCAATGGCCGGGGGAAATGATGAAACTATTCGTGGAAAAGGCTTTCTTTGCTTCACTCGGGAACAATATGAAATTGTTCAGATTCACAGTGGCGCAAACTTCAATTGCCCGACACCAAAAACGGCGGAGTGGATTTCCGTCATTGTCTTTTGAGTAACAACTTACAGATACAACTTATATATGTATTAACCCTTACCACTCCATTATTTTTTTAATATTCGTTGTCAGCCAACTCTAATTTAAATAATGTCAAAATATTAATTTATTGATAGGCAGTTACAAAGGGGTTATTTTATAGTAAAACAAAAACGGAAAAGTCAAAATCTTAATAAAACGTGAATTTAAATGTATTTTATCGAATAATCACAAGAAACAACGTCACGTGTCAGGTTTTAGGCGCGAAAATACACCACGCGCACACGTCCTATCTTGTCGGCCGCCAGCCGACAACTGAGTTGTAGCGTACAAATAGTGATGTCGGCTGGCACCTGACAAAGGAGTTGTGAATGTTAAAGAGGCTTTACAGCTGGTCCAAAGGGCCTTAATGAATAGTAAAAACAACAATATCAACGCTTATTAATTCAAATGAAAAACAAAAGAAAATTCTGACTGTGAATTTCCACCATTGTTTTTTAAGTTGAGTATGTACGTACAATCGGATATCGCGAGCAAATCATAATGAAAAACGAATCAATAATTCATCAATGTAACGGAGCAAATAGAAGAAGCTTTACAGCTAGTCAATGACTAATAATAACTTCAATGCTTACTAATGCATCGGCACCACAGTATTTTTTTTTTAAATTAAGGCACAAAGGCAACGAGCGTGTAAAACAATTCCACGGGTAAAGCCACCTTACTAATCATCATGTGACTTCAGCAAGAATTGTACCGTAACTGTAACTATGTGATAAGTATAGAGGAAGAGTCGGTCACAATGTGAGGTATTCCATTAATCACCGAGCTATTTACCTCGCACACGACCGACTTCATTAGTGTGCTTGTTCAATGGCAAAACTGGCCATAAACCATAACTATCGCATTACAAACGTTTTGTTATTTGTGCAAGAACGCTGCTATACGTGCCGAGGTACCACATTAATCGAGTAGGTTACATTGCATGGGTGTACAGTACTACAGTTAGCACGTGCCCTTGTAAGCGGCCGCATACAAAAGTACTTTGGTTTTGGGTCTGGGTAGAATTTTCAACATTAACAATTCAATTCACGTAAACCCAATATTTCATATGAAATGAAGCATGCAATGAATGACACACGATATTTCTTTATTTACTTAGAATGGGCAGATGTTAAGTAAGGTCCGAGAAGTCAGTTTTATTGATCTTTATGGATATTGTATTATTTTTTTTGTTCCTTTATATTCCTGTGTATTTTTACCTTTGGTACAGTTTCCTTACATTTCAAGTGTAATTAACTTTTGTGCGCGTTTTCTATTTTCATTTTTTATGTGATTTAAAATTATGTACTTGTATGTAAAACCGTCTACGCGTTTAAATAAAAAAAAATAATAATGAATTTCAATATTGAAAGTATAATAATAAATAAGTAAAGGTTATTGCCACAACCGTAATTTGAACAAGAATATAGCAATCCAAATTTCTGAAAATCGAACCTCAAATAACCGACCTCCAAAGATAGTGTAGCTTCTACAGTACGGCAGTTGTTTAAACTCTAAACTAAGTCTTTATATATTAATATTACTATTATTGGGTAACAATTCGTAACTGCCCGATAGGTACATTAAATAGTGATAACTTAAGTAAATACGGATAACGAAGAAAAAGGCACAGAAACCCCAGTTTTTTTTTTAAGAAATTACCGAAGGAAAAAAGTACAAAGAGATTTCATTACTACCTTGTCACTGAAAAAAAATCATAATAGCAGCAATTCGCGTAATAATTTTCTTGGTTATGTTCTTGGCACATCCAAACCGTCGTGGAATGGAAAATTATAATAAAAACTCGTACAATAAGATTACAAAGGATGAGCTTGAGCTTTCGCGAAGCAAGCTTTTAACTGTCTGGTGAAGCGCGCAGATGGCGCTTGTCTTCGCGGCTAAGACGTTCAGTTCGTCTTTCCCCTCGCGCGGATCGGAAACTGGGGCAGCCTCAATTAATAAATCTGGAACACGCCTCAATTGACACTCTACACGCGAGCAGAACCACTTCAAAGCTTTTGTCTAGGCTCGAGGGCCATAGGCTTTAACTGCAAAAATCTGCATTTTAACTTTCGGAGTAAGCGCAACATAAATCGCTTTCAAGTGGCAATCGACATCGTTGGTATCGGAAAAAAATATGTGCCGGGTACAACGTTATTTGAATGTTGATAAATCGACCGTAAGTAATGCCTCCTCTACACTTACTCACGACAAAGCATCTCGCCGAGACTTTGACAGGCGATGCGATGCGAAGAACGGGAATGGGACACTACCCCTACACTCTCGCTTAGTCCTCGGGTACTCCGAGCGAAATTGTTTTTTTTTTAGACCACTCAGGAAATTATTATTATTTGAAATTTTAAATATTGTACGAAGAAATCACCATTTCACGATTGTGAGGAGAAATTTCAATTTAAAAAAATGTGAAGATATTTATTATGATTTCAGTGCACCAAAACCCGCCGTCTTATTCAGTGTGTTAGCGAACTCTAATAATAATAACTAAATCCACAAAACCGAAGATAGTTGCATTCGTCAACAAAATTACATTCTATGAAAAATAGCTTCCGCCTATACATACACCCCAAACAACCACGCCGGAATAAAAGCCTTTTTATTATTATGCTTGGCTTACAGGTTGCACAGTAGGCTCGGTAATTTAGTGCCCTGAAGTGTAGTGTAGTAGGCAATCCAGATCATGTATCACCATCACGTTTCAATCAGGGCATAGCCGCGATGTCTTTATTTATTAACAGTCCCGCTCCAGTTTACTGACTGGCGAGCTCCGCCGCTGCTCCGAGCTGATATATAATTCAGGCAGTCCAAGTACGGTTGGAATGGGAGAATAAAACTTACAGAACCAGTCAATAAAATCAGTTTCAATGAACCCTCCAGAGAAATAGGTAACATTTCCCAAGGGAGTCGAGAGGTTCAATTCAAAGCTCGCTACTTCTAGTTTGATTGGAAAGGATCGAGTATTTTTAGCTGCTGTTGTGCACGCGTGTGCGTTTACATTGACTAATAAATAAGTGGAGAAGGGCGGGCGCTATATCGAATATTTAGGGGTTTTTTTTTACATGTATTAACTTTTTACGAAAAATTTATTTCTCTCTACTATAAAAATCTTTTAGTAGGGCACTCGATAACGTCGTCAAAACTTCACAGATAGTATCTATTCCCCCATTTCTACTGTTCGCTTTCACGCATTCTTGAAGGTTGTAGGCGAGGGAAACTTTTGGCAACACTTTAATCACTCAATCATGTTCTTCATTTAATAAAATATTATTACATTAGCCTCTAAGGTTAAACATCCTTAATTCGCGTCAACTGTCATTGTTTATGGAGGTTTATATTTTATTTTATTTATTTATTCATTAACGCCCCAAAGGGCTTTTACATATTTTAACATTAAAATGTTTATGTGTACAGAACTTTAAAAAAATAACATGATGCATAGTCGATATATAAGTGTAACATATTTATAATATATATGAAGGTATAATAATGTATAAGTGCATGCCACAGAAAAGTTACAAAGGGAAAGGTTTTTAATTTGTAGATACTACTTTTTTTTTATAAAAATACTAATAGCCTGATCTACATGATACATAATACACAAGTGCGTAATATAATACTCTTATAAATATGAGTGCATGACATTGTGAAAAAAAATCATTGTGTTTTTATATTTCGGATGATGTAAAAATGTATGAAATTGCATAATACATAATATAGTATATAGAAAGAAAAAAAAGAGGAACAAGTTTTTGGATTGTAGATGAGTACAAAGATAATATGTATAAAAAAAAAATAATTAAACAATAGTTCTTATGCGATGCTCTTATAATTGTTGCAACATAAAAATATCGTTCAGGTATCTTTTAAACATGGGTAAAATTATGTTAAATATATCTACAGAAGAGGTGAATTTATTTCCAAGTATATGTAGACGAGAAATAGGTGCATGCATTTGGTAGTTTGTCCCAGAATTATTGTTACGGAATAACATATTTTGCCGAGTTTGTCGATGAGATACTTTGAAATTGATTAGTTGCAGGAGTTCACAACAGTCTAATACACAATAAATAATTTTAAATAAAAAAGTTAAGTCTGTTATTTTTCTTCTGTTTTCTAAAGTATGTATTTTGAGTGTATTTAGCAAGAATGTATAGTTTATGTGTTGTATTGGTATGTGTAGTTTGAAGTCAATAAAACGTGAAAATTTGCGCTGCACGCGTTCAATATTTTTTATATGAATGATATAGTATGGGGACCACACTATTGAATTGTATTGACTACAGAAACTATTTGATGAAATATACAGGTAGGTAAATTCAATGAATAAACACATGTGAGAGTCATAGTATTAATTGTTATTTTGGACAGAAATTTAAACACCCACTCCTTGCATTGTCGATTAGGTTTATCAAGAGTATGAGTAACTCAAGAAAGCAAAGACAACTTCATCCCTTTCTTTAATTCACCTCCCTAAGTCATCCAAACCGGGTGATGATATAGTTCTCCTGATATACTTGTGGTTGTCTGCAAACGAGGGAGCTTTCGTCTGTCACATAAAAATAGAGTAACTGCACAATGGAATTCTTCATACTGCTTCCGTAGGTGTATGTAAGTAAATAAGTTTCACAAATAATGTTATATTAATGGAATTAATTGACAAAGTTGTTCCCTACTTGCTACGCTACGCTAGCTTGGGCCGTGTTATAGCAAGTAGTCCCGGCGTCGCTACACTATCGATAATAATATAATGCTAATTATTTATGATAGCTTTTGATGGTTTCTCACGCGTATCATTCCCAATATTAAAAATGGACGAGGTGACCTAGTAAAACTTAACATAGTGAATGACTAAATCATTAAATATTCCACTAACGGAGGGTCCATAAATCGAAATAGTTCAGCTGACGACCCCGGCTCGATATGTGACCCCATTCCGAGAAGTTCAGCGAGATGTTTGTGATGGCTGTCTGACCTTTACAGGAATTATTATTTGTTCACAACTAGCGGTGAAAATGGGAACATTTATTTCGATTAGTGTCCAAAGTTAGGAATTTTTACAGACTTGTATCTCTGTAAAAGGGCCTTTTTTCATTTGTTCAGAGTAATAACATGAAAAATACAATCCTTTTTAACATTTTTTTATTATACATACCGCAACTGCCCGGGTCCAGTGGGACTATGAAATGCCTAATATTGGGGAATGTTGTGGGGTTGAATTATAAACCGAACGAAATAATATACGAAGCTAAAAACCCACACATTTTCAGTTTGTCCTGGAAGGGATTTTTACCTATTGCGAGTTTAGGACCCTATCCGCCCGACTGCTAGCTGAGCGTTCTACCCCGGTGACTTTTCACCATTTTTATTCCCCATTTTGGGGAACCTTTAACTAAATGCCGTAGAGAGGAGACTGAGACGGGGAAGGTTGAATAGTACTGATTACTAAACACAGAGGGAAGACATCCAGTGGGGTGCCCCAGACACAGGTGGGATAAGCAACTCCAGAGGCTGTGCGAGGAGAGACTGGGCCTACTATGGATGGTTGCCGAAGACGTGGAGCAGGTCAGGGACGCCTGGTGGCGTCTTGTCGATGCGACAGGTCTTCAACCCGAGTAGGACATGGGGAAGAAGATGTATTTATTTTGTTTAATTTTATTTGTGAAAAGCCAAAAGATGTGAGGAGCTTACCGCTCTGCTACAGAGGTCGTCGTACAACAGTTCAGGTAATCTAGTTGTGAACGATAGTAACGTCATTATTAAGAGCAATTGATCGATAATGGTTCTAGTCCACATTCCACGATATAAAAAAAACATAATTGAAAATTTTATTGGAATCTCGTTCAATCATAAATCTTTATTGCCGAGTCAACTTTTTTCGTATGAGGATTACGTAGGATTGAGTGAACTGTAACTTCAAACTGTCAATTTATTTTATGAGCACGCGATCATAATATTATGATTATGAATAATAATATATGATTACTATTTGCACATAATAACAACACTGTCTAGATATTAGACCAGACGTAAAATGGATCGCAGGGTAAAAGCTGCTTGTAAAAACATTGCAAAATCGATAATATGAGAAACAGACGTGATATAGAGAAGAACACGGAATGTTGTATGTCTACCGGGCATACCACTGCAAGATCCGTTATAACCTCTCTCTCTCTTTCTCATAACATTGCCAAATATTAGTAACGTCCAGAATTTAGCAGAGTTCAAACGGGTATTGAAAACAAAATTATTCAAAAAATCCTATCCGACATAAAACATAAATTTATGTACGTAGAAACAGAATTTCAGGACATTTTTTCTGTTAATCCTCCAGAGTTTACTTAGCTGCGGTTTTCTCTCCTTGTTATTTAATTCCCTTAGTATTCAGTGAAAAACCGTGTATGTAATGTCATATAATTTTATCTTGCTCAACTCTTATTTGTACCTACATTATATTGGATTATTTACACCCTTAGTTTCTAAATTGTTATTTTATAATACCTGCTTATGAATGTTTTATGTCATAGTTTTAATTTGCATATATACTTGTATATATATATACTTATATATATATTATAATAACAGATATACTATGTAGTATATCAATATTTTACAATTATATTAAGTTAGGTTAGTTAGTGTAAAGCGCACTTGAGGTGAACCTTCACAAAACTGAGTTATAGAAATTAACCCTTATTATTATTATTATTATAACGACGCTTCTAATAGGGAGGGGGCTTATAAGTTACAACGGATCACTCAGTGGTGGGGCCTTAGGTGCGGTTTGCAGGTAATAATAAATAAAATCATATATTTTCCATTTGACGATATGTATGGTCTCATCCATGACAAACTTTTCAAATGATAATAAAAAAGAAGTGGATTCATGTAAACGGCTTGATCCACTCGCAACGACGATACTCCTAAACACAAATAATATTGAGGCATCAAAAAATATTCTGGTAAAGTGCCCAAGGCTGTGATTCCATCAGGGCTAAAGTTTTGCGAAGCAAAAGGTAGAGAAGTAAGATAATATTGTTGAATTTGAATATCTAATAAGGAAGAACCCTTTTCAAAATAAAACTGGAGCTATAAAGCAAAATTTTATTATAATTTAAAATAGGAGTATTTGCTTTAAATCTATTTTAAAAGCGTTAGGGCAGTTAAGGGCGAGAGGGACGTCGCAGAGTTATTATTTATTAATTCAAAATAATGATAGTATTATTACGCCATAAGATAAACATAATGTGTTTAAATAGAAAAATATTTATTAAATATTTTATAAATTTACATAGGCTTAGTATTTATCAAAATGTAATCAGAAATATTACTTTTTCTGCCCATTGAATGTTTTATAAAATATTTAAAATATGAATATGATTTATACAGTAGAGAAAGGTATTTTTAATCCTTCATCGTTGCGTTTTTGTAAATAAACATAACCAAAGATTTGTAATCCGCATTACAAAAAAAACATTAAAGTGACGTAGTGTTCATAAAAAAATTAAACCACACCACACACTGTTCTTTTTTTTAATTTATCTTATCGACATGTTACAGAAAAACCTTCACAGCATTTTTTAAGGATATTCAACTTTTTAAATATTTTTGTAAAACATGCGTAGAACGGTCAGAAATGTGTAATATTTATGATAATATTTTGATAAATGCTATGGGCATAGCAAATTAAAAAAAAAACGTAATAAATATTTTTCTCCTTAAAGAGACCATGTTTATTCTATTGCACAATAATATAATCATTATTTTTAATTAATACATAATTACTCTCCGACGTCCCTCTCCCCATTAATGTCAATCCTGTTTAAAAGTGTTCCATCGACGATTTTGACTTTGATTCGGGTATTTGGGAGATTCGATTCATCTACCCGAGCGAAAAACATCAAGTTGTGTATGTTGATTTTTAAATGTATCCTAATGAAGCCTACAATGCTGGCACTATCTCTATAATAGTTGTGAGACATTGATTAAATAATTCTAGTGATTCCGTAATTACAAACTATTCATATTCAGATGGCAACACTGAACAAATGAAAGTACTATATACAGAGAGGTCATAAATCTGATTATGAAAGGAAGAAGGGGACGATTGAGTGGAGTTTTAAGTACGTAAAGTTAGTTGCATGGGAAAACATGATTAAACTTTAAAAAAAAAAAATTAAATAAAAAAAATAGAATTCGTCCATGAATTAACAGTTTTAAAATTAGAAATAAATATTATACGTATTTTTTTTGCAAAGATCGTATTATTACACCACTTATTTGAGAAACACGGCAAGGGCAAAAGGTCGAGCTTATTGGCACACGTAAATATGACTAGGTACCTACCTACCAAACCGAGCGGGAACGATAATTGACTTTTTCTCCTCGTCTCTTTCGATTCGCAGTTCATCTCAAGTTCTGGTTTCTAGCAACTCATCGTAAAGCTTTCATATTTAAATAAAGTACATTCAATATACCTTTACTTTCAATAGGAAAAATAATGTGTGAACAAACACCATACATTACTTTGGCAAGACATCAAAGGAACGACGATTTATTTTGGAGGCGATATTTTTATTAATGCCTTACCGGAAAATGATATAACGTATATATTTATTTTTATGAGAACACCGCACCGCACATGTAAAGCCAGTTGGAGTACGATATTCCCAATTATGGAATATTATAAATCTAGAGGGAGTGAGGTGGGGGAGGAGATGTGTAAGAGCAAGGTTGGTATATAAAGTCAAAATAATGAGTAATGATGGTTTCGGCTGCAGTCTGTAATAGCAAACAGTATCTATTGATATTAGGTGTGTGATGTGGTTATGTCGTTAGAAAGCTTAGCGGCAATCCGCCGAAGCCGATACAGACGGGGTAGATTGGGGATTACGGCCAGGCGGCAGCATTCGCTCGGTTGTCCGATTTTCCCGGGGGGGGGGGAACGCCACCGGTGCATCTGGCAATGCCCTTCATCCCCCCTAAATAATTTATTACCAGGGATACCAATTTTTAATCAAATATTTTGAGGCCAGTCAAAATAAAAACTGGCGTGACATGAAAATCTAAGAATGAATCATCCCGAACAAAATGAAAAGATTTTTTTATTGTGACCCTATTATATTATATCCCATGGAGCTTTGAAGATATTTAGCGAATTACCAGATGATATAAAATTAGAAGAAAACATTTTAAAAAATCCATGTTAATTAATGTATGGTAAGAAGCACATATATGTAAGGGTTATATTATAACATATGTATATATGTGCTACCATAAACAATACATAAAATAAATGATTCCAAACACAAACGTATGTGTTAATCATTCGAATGGAAGCCTGTAACGTTAGTAAGAAAAAAATAACACATTGCAGTATTTCAACAAATTATTTTATATCTAAAAAATAATAAAATTGCTGCTTTTCTTTAATAATCACCAGCTGAAGTATCGCGGTATGTGGGTAAAGTACAGTATGTATTTCCTTGAATATTAATTATTGTACGAAAAAATCTTCTAGTTTTCACGGAAATATTTTCCTCCACCTTTTTTTCACACAAAATTGTATCCACACCACTCATTTTTTTACTCGGCTATAAACCCCGTAAGTGTCAAAAATCCAACAATAATTTAAGGTTTGGCGTGATACGAAGGGGCTGTGGAATGAGTGGGGACATAATTCCCTGGAATATTATATACAAAACATTAACGTACAACTGGCAGATATATAAATACATACACACACACACTGGGATTTAGCTCGGATAAGGGCATTCGTTCAAACGTTAAATAATTGAGAATAATGAGCTCTTGCATTAGGCCGATATCATTACTTGGCGAATATATCAGACAAAATGGAATTTTAATATTCAGAATGTAAATAATATTTCCATTCCCGACTTAAGCATGTGTGTCCCTTAAGCCGCACACGAAGAAGAAAAACACAAACACGTAAAAATATATAATATACGGCAGAGAGCAGAGAAATGTGTTCAGCTTTAAAATGTCACTTTATTGTGATAAATTAGACGTATTTGTGAATTATGCGATTTATTGATACCTCATCACTTTAAATCGTAAAGAAACATCATTTTCAAGGATCTGTAACTAATTTCGAAATTTAAAAAATACCCACATATTTAAAATGTATTTAAATATTTATGATATTTTTCTATGGAAAAATACGGAGTTGGTAAAAAAAAAATTCAACCGACGTGATTTTTATTTGAAAAATTACATCTATACAGTAGGGTAACATTAAGATTTAGCAATGAAAAAAAATAAGTTAATCAGTACTTTGTTGTTCCTCTTTTCCTTTTAATAAGTGCTTCAATATGTCTTGGTATTGGATTTCACCATTTTTTTAATGTAATGTGGTTAATAATTAGAAATAAAAAATTAGTGATAAAAACATATTATTATTATTTAATTTTAAATGTTGCCACAAAGTAAATTTGCATTTATTCAAAAAGTCATATTTTAATGTGTTCATTATCACTTTATCAGAAATAATAATACTTACAGTTTTTTCGCTCTGCAAAACTGTGCTGATTCACCATGGAAAATGTATTCGGAAATGCGAATGGGAACAAACAGTTTGTTTATCAACTTCCTCATTCACAGATCCTTTCATAAGACCAACTGTCCCACGTCATAAAAGAAAAACATCCCCAGATCATTTGTTCGAAGAGATCATTTTAAAATATAAAATTAACAGAAAAAAATCATTCATGATCATAATTTTTTTATGTATTTTTTTACAACCCGATCCTAACCTACTCCGTCATTTACTTTATAATAGCATTTAAAAAACAGCACTTTTCACGATGCATTAGGGGTATGATACATCAAAATTTTCCATTTGGATGAATTTTAGATGCCATAAACATTTTTTTTCATATAATTTTTGTTACAGCGCGGCGGAGAATAAAACCCACGCGAACATAAATACAGCAAATGGCCACCGTAGCGCTGTAAGGTGAAAGCTCGTGATAATGGGCGAGGGAAGGTCTCATCCGTCACTTAAAGAGGTGGAAGATCCAGTCAAATTTGGCAGAAGGCGCCACGGAACACGGGAGGAAAGGGGTAGGTGAGGAGGGCCCCGCTAGGAGAGGAGGGTCCCCCTAGAACAGGTGGGTCTCTATAAGCGAGCCAAACTAGGTGAGTCCGGCTAGGTGACTTAAGTAACTATCGCGGTGGAAAACCCGCCCCACTGCGCTTGAATACGCTAGTCGCTAGCCGCTAGCCGCATAGAGTGGCATGGAAATCCTTGGAAACTTTACAGAATATAGTACTGAAATCGACTGCCACAAACGTTTTAAAAACTTGCAATGATAAAATATGATCCAAAAATATTACATTTACTAACAATTGTGAAATTAATATTTTCCGTTGGAATTTTCAGAAGGGAATTTCAATTAAGTAAAAAATGTGATATATAATAAGAAAGCTTTCAACGAAAAATTCCCAAACGGGTCTGTTACTAGGGGAATGTATGCATTATATGTGTAAGTTATCTTATTTCCTGATCGATAAATATGTTATTTTAACGTAAAAAAACACAGCATTTTTTCCTGTCTCATAAATCACGTCTTTAGAGCTAATTTAAACAAGGCGCGAAACCAGAACCTTCAGACGGAAATTAATGGAAATCTTCCCGAGTACAAAACCTGGGATTTTATTTCTGGCTCGCATAGCGAATGAAAATTATGTTACGGCTATTTATTTGTTCGTATAAAGCAAGGGAAGCACAGGACTCTCAGGTGGTAAGTATGCGGCCTACAGCCTAAAACATTTAACGAAAACCAAAAATAATTATAAACGACGTTGAAAAAGCTGTTTTAACAAAAAATATAGCTTTCGAGGCAATTTATTACATAATACATTGCCAAGGTATTCAGATTTTTTTTAAAAAGACGCAAGATAACGGTAAAAGACACAACAAACTTATTGATCTACACCGGTGGTTCCCAAAGTGCGCGCCGCGTACAAATTAGTTGAATTAGCTCATTTTCATTTCACACATAGCTGTTAAAGTTTAAAGTTTTTTTTCTGTTCCAAAATGTGTTTTATTTATTTTACATAATGATGCAAGCAAAAAAAAATCGATGGCTGACACTATTTCGCAAAGGCCCCGCGAATCAAAAAAGTTTGGGAGCCACTGACCTACAGAAGGATTCATGGCACATTTTATGAAGGCGACATATTAAGAGGAACGGCTGTGCTGCCTGTTTCATACAAAACTTAATTTTGGATTTGGGGCCAAAATACCCAACGAAACTGGTATAGTATCTAGTACACAGATTAGAAGTATTTTATTTAATTTTTGTGTTAAATTATGAAATATAGGCTATTAAAGAAATCAATTATTCACGATGTTAGAGGCAATTTCGGAAATTATTTGCGGGTTAACGGTAGTTTTGTTTAATTTGTCACATTTGAAAGTAAACATGAATATATTTAAAAAAAAAAAAACATTTTTTCGGGTCGATGTTTTAAATTATGTACGGCAAATTTGTGTTCCAACGTAAATTAGTCATTTTAAATTTAAATTTAAATTCACCATAACGCTGATATTACACTTTTTTAATTTTTAATTTTATATTTCATTATATTTTCATAGTAGAAGGGGTAATAATTTATTTTTTTAACCATTAACCCCCAATTAATTGCCAAAGCTGTCCCTAAAATCGTGAAAATTTGATTTCTTTAATTGCCTACCATATATTTCATAATTTAAAATATAAATAAATAAAATACTTCTAACCCATACTAGATATTTGCCATACCTTTTTATTAATAAACAAATCATTCGGTTTGGGTGAGAATTTTGGACTCACATCCAAAATTCAGTTTTGTATGAAACAGGCCGTGCAGCCGTTCCCCTTAAACCTTACACCCAAAGTCAGTATAGGAACGATTTTTTTTTTTAACTTTTATTGTATTCAAGTGTAACACGTTCATTGCTGACACCGCGCGTCACGCGTTGACAGTAATTTGACCGGCATGCGCGCAACGCGTAGAATACCATTTTAATTTTAAAATTAATTTATAATAATAACGATTATTATTTATTTTTACTCAAAATATTTGTAGTCACTTTATGGCGTTATTATTAATAAATTAACAAGAATAACTTTGTTTCCATCGCTTTTTGAATATATAAATAACAACACGTTTCGAAGGCAAAGCTTTTCAAATTTTGAAACCTTATTTATGTCAAAAGAACGATTTGTTTCCAAAATACGGTTGGCAAATTCAAAATTATTTTTCCCGGTAAGGAAAGCTTCGGTTTCGAAACATGTTCTTAGTTATATATTAAAAAAGTGGTGTAAATAAAGTTATTCTTATTAATTTTATATTACTTAATTTAAAAAACTGCTTTCATTGTAAAAAAAAGTTCTACTAAGTAATATTATTACGCGTGACAGCTGTTTCGCCTTCCGAAGTTATTATGACGGCATGTCACGCGTAATAATAATTACTTAGCAGATTTTTTTTAGTTTAATTTAAATCGGAGAAATTGTCTAGATGGCAAAAATCTATTTCAAGTTTGGTTAAACGCATCTAGTGTCCAGATATTCGTCATTCATGAGGTTGCAGATATCAATTTTCGCAAATAAAATAAATTGCGATGGCAAAAAAACCTATTAACATAAGGCGTAATGTTTTTTTTAATCAGCCCTCCATTTGTCGCCAATGTAATAGGGAATTCCAGTAGAAAAAGACTGGTATAAAGCAGAAGTTCCGAAAATTCCAAGGTTTAGAGTCCATTGGAATTCATAATGTCCCCCCTTCAGCCTACAACGCGAGAGACATAATTACCTTATCACATTTCCTGAACATATACCACAAAGTGTAATTTCAAACCAGAATGTAAGATGTTTTCAGGAGACAAATATAGCTCTGAATAAGAAAAATCGTGAAAATATTCGATTAGAGTATAAAATAAAAGCTCAAGTTAGAATTCTGTACGTTAAAATAAAACCATAAATAACGTAATAGCCAAAGTTTCAACTAGAAGAATGTCACTAATTAATAACGGTCCGGGTATCACCGCACGCAAAAAGATATCAATTAATTCCCCGCCCTTTACCAACAAAAGTAGAATGCGTACAGAAAGAATTAAAGGCTTCGGAAAAATTGTCAAGGGGGTACAAAAAGCTCGCGGCGGACAACATAATTAATTTGAAACATTCACGATGTTTACTTTTTTGTGTTCCCTGTTCGGCCATTAGACTTAAGTGATTTGGGTGGGACACGAACACAAGAGTCTTGTGCAACACATTGGCCAAATTATCTAATTAAGTTTGTCTAGAGTTCTAGGAAACGGGAAATAAATTGCGGCCTGAAATGTAAGTGTTTCACTACAGGATTAAATTAACTTCGGCTTGTGAACCCTAAACCTTCCATCAACCTGATTTAAGATATAACATGTATACTTCAGCTGTAGTAGAGCCTACAACAAATATACGTTCCCCGTTTAAAGTTTTGCTAATATATTTCTAAAGTACAAATTGGGTACGCGAACGACCTATTTCTTGAATACAATTTACACTAACAAAAAATATTATACATACGCAACGTTAAATTTGAAACATAATCGAGCAGTGCATAAATTCTTACTGCTTACGCTTTTAATCAGATTTCGATTAATTCGAACACATTTAATAAACCCAACAAACGCTAATAAACTTTTTGAATATTAAAGTGCAATTATAGATTAAACGTTAACAATATACAACGTAATAGCCTCAACAGTACCTAATTGGAATCACTTTTTTGATATTATTGACATTTAAAAATTATTCAAATTCATTAGTTTAGCCTTATGTTATATTCCCAGCCCTTGCTATAAATCAAGCGCCATTAACGTCAACCCTTCATAATGTTATAATCCCTGCCATTGGCTTAAATCAAGCGTAAATTCTTTGTGCATTTCGGCGTTTTCAAATAAATGCATTATTTTAGAAAACCAATTAAGTAAACTCATTATCGATTTGTTACGCAAGCCATTGAGCTTAACTCTATGAAATTTCCCACAATCCGGGATACTAGAATACTATATAAACGGGAACAAGCCGTTCCTCTCAGTTCACATTTTAACATCTCGAAGTACAGTCTCCACGCTGTCCTTCTTCACTATTGTCATTGTCTATTTTATATTGTACTTATAAGTTAATCAAATATTATAAGTCTTCTATAAATAAATATATATCGTATAAAATATATAAGTTGTTATTCTACGGAACTTCCACCTTCTACTACTACTACCTCAACACATAACTATCTACAACCATCTGCAGATCTTCAATACATTACATCTGCAGATATATTCAGACACACACTACTACCCATACGAAGAGATCTTGATCATTACTCGCCGCGCAAGAGTTGAATAATTATTTACTGCGTCCTCAACCGAGGGTCGTAGCACTTAGCTCGTGTTGAAATGGGAGTAGGTAAGTAGGATATGGACTACATTAAAGAAGATTAATAATAATCGGATATATAACCTAATTAACTAAACCATAGATAAACCTAACGAAGCACACCGCATCATCCCAATAAAAATACGTCAAATAAACAAACTGTTACATTCAAACCAGTTAACAGCGGTGTAACGACTGCGCAGATTTCATGTTACAATTACATAAGGCTCCAATGCCTCTACCGTAGAAATGGAAGGGGATACTACAAACACCTTTATCATACGTTTTATTTCTCTAAAACCGTATTACTCTCTAGTGGATTGGTGCACCACACGCTACAGCGGGCATTGCGAAATCGTATCGATATTTGCCGATATTGTATAGGACTGCGACAGACCATTCGGAAGCGAAGAGACATGTTCGATAGATATTGTTCAGCGTCCAGATAATATCACTTTTCTGAACGATACTGGGAAACGAGTATATCTTTAAACCATCTGAAGTTGTTTATAGCTCCATAGAGCGTAGTGTGGCCGAGCTGCTTTGCAATGTTCAACATGCGGTTGGACATGCTAGATACTGGAGCAAAGCAAAGGACGTCTGAAGACCGCAGAGGAAAATGTTTATCGTACAAAGTTTGAGTTGGAAGCCTTCATGAAGTACGGTTCAGCGTACAGTTGAATCAGTTTAAAGCAGTTGCCTTTATCATGATTTACGATTTGTGGAAAGCGGTGACAGTCTGGATAATTTTAACGAATATTTATCACACAACAAAAGTATGCTCCAGGGCGAAGTTTTTTTTTTACAGCGTGACTGGTACGTGATACAAAATATTAACTGACGAAAAGGGGGAGATGGGTACCTAGTATAACTTTATGTAAATTCTCAACAGTTATGGAGATATAGATTTTTGGTTAAAAAAAAACCCTTGTCTTCCACTTGTTTATTTCACCCTATCACGAGCAACTTCATACTAGACATCTATGTCAGGAGTGAGCCACATTGCTTTTTTAAATATTGTACATTAATGACTGAGAAAATTATTTTATTGCTGACGGAAAGGCTTTACAATTATATTTGAAACTACTTTCGGAATGGTTAATTACCTTCTGGAAGACGGATCACACTGTGCGGAGTTCACTAAATCAATGTTTTATATATATAAGGTCATTTACAAAGGTTTTTTAATAAAAACATGCACATTCAAATTGAATTCCATCATGAATTGGTAGTTTCAAAATTAGAAATAGTTATTGAGATATAAAAAATAGAACGTGAAAAATGTAGAACCCTGATCGTGACTTAATAGCGCAGCGGCATATTATGGCGGCACACCGCCCTTCCGCAGCGATAGGGTGAATTATTCAGATATCTATATTTCGAACAAAATTTTCAGTTTTCACCTTCTCCGCCCTCGTGTTTACGAATTGACATTATGGTCACATACATTGTTTGAAAATATATCCTCTATTACGTCCTTAGATATTTCGCATCTAGTATTAGACGCCCTGTATATAACAAAACTTAGGTTTAAGCCCTTAGGGCAAAAGACGATTTATCAAACTTGAGGTCTCGCAAAAAAATCCAACACAAAGGGATACAAGAGCATTGTCTTTGCTCTTTACGTAAGCGAGTACCTTGCCGCTGAAAAAATAAGAATTTTTTTGAATGATTTAATTAAGGTGGGTGTTCATTATTCTTTCCTCTTTTATGAATAATAAAATCATTATTTTCATATGAAGCGGTAACTTTGTGATGTGACATTGTAATTTTAAAATAAAACAATAACTTTGTTTATATAATTTTTATTTTTAGTTGTATACTGCCCTGAAGAAGCTACGGTGGTAGCGAAACCCGCTCGGCAAGAAATATATAAATCAGAGATCACTCAAAGAAAAACAAAAGATGAAGAGAAAGCGCGTCGCAAAATAACTGTTTGAAGTAAAATAGGTTGGTGCAAAAAATAATAAAAACACCAGTCAAAGTTGTGATGGTGGAAACCTGTGAGTCACAAATCAGTAAAAGTAATCTTTATTATTTGGGCGATATTTAAATGAACACCGGAATACGATTATTTATAAATATTCTTTGATGATCATCAAATTTAATATGATACTCGGAATCTTGAACAGGCAACAACAAATACGAATTTTATACCAAAACCGACCATTAGCAGTATATTAATGGGTAAGGTCGGGTAAATGTTAATTTTTTTTTTTTTTTACATGAATTCCGCACAAGAGTCTCAGCTGCTCCCAACCGTCTGGAGCCAGTGAAACTATGGCATCTCCGATAGGGAAATGTTGTGAGGCTGAAGATATAGGGGAGGGGAAGGAGAAGTGGGAGAGGAATGTGGGGAAATGCCTGGCTATTCAGATCTGGTCACCAAACACGGCTAAAAGCCATTTCAAGCAACGTTTCAATTCTGAATGGTGGTCTTTCACCAGGGCGATACTGAGAGTATCTTCCACTCTGGAACGTGCACAAATATACTACACATTATTTTTTAATTAATTAATTGTGAAACAGCACAAATTAATTAAATAAAAATTAGTTGCGCACGCCGGGATTTGAACCCGCGACCTTCCGATTCGTAGTCGAGAGCCTTACCCCTCGACCATGGAGGCCGTCAATAGATGGCAAAAATGCTATGCACAAAAATCTTGTCTTAAGTTTTTAAGAACTTTAGTTTATCAATTAATAAATATTTGACAAGTCAAAGCAATTTTCACCAATAAAATGTAGACATAATTTGTCTCGACGCCATCTATTTGAGGGATTTAGCCATTACAAGCCTTTCTCATACTAATAAAGTTGGTTGTTTACAGGTGAAAATATAATAAAAACAGTAATTATTGAATGAAACACTAGTATATATTGATTAACTTGGCGGGTTTGCGATAAGCCGACGTAGCTCAACGGTAGAGCATCTGACCGGACATCAGAAGGGTGCAGGTTCGAGTCCTGTCGGCGACATTTATCTTTGCTCGGAAAGGTTTTTTTCAATTTGGATGAGTGTTTCAGGCTAATAATTATTGTTTATAAAAATAATTGTTACCCTTTGCGCTATGCACAAAAATCTTGTCTTAAGTTTTTAAGAACTTTAGTTTATCAATTAAAAAAATATATTTTTGGAAATCGGAAAACTATTAGTGGACGGCAAAAGGCAAATATCTGGACATCGAAACATTATAAATTTGGAAACCTTGTGTTACTGTCGAGTTAAATGTTATATGTTACTTTATCTTATGAAACATTACATTTCTCCTGTTTTAACGACATTTCTGGAATAATTTACCGTCTGTGTTCAATAAAAATTGGCTCCATCGAAACAAAAATGCACTAGTCGTAACCAAATAACATGAGTGGCGTATCCAGGCCAACGCTGATGACGCCATGCAAACAAGAGTTTGCACGAGGCTGACTGGAATAAATTTCCGTTATGTGTTTTTCTAGTACAATGGATTCTTTGACACCGAATCAATAATGATGGACAATTGTTTAGCAAAACAAACATTTCATCGAAGGGAACGACAAAAGAAAGGGGACCAGTTCTATACAGGTATTGTTAACATATTTATAGCGAGATCAACAATTTTTTGTTTGTTTTTAAGTTTGAGCAGGAATAAAAAAGTAGCTAGCGGTACACAATGGAGTTCGACACCAAAAATGATATAGGGAAGAAAGGCATAAAACTGGAGGAAATACGAAAGTAGACAGAGGGCAGAAGAAATGAGATTAGAAAATAATGTGATACCGATGTAAACAGAATGAATAGAAAGGGATGCTTAAATGGTTTGGAAATATAGAGATAATGTGCGGAGAAGATGTGTTAAGAAAATAAATGACAAGCGAGTGGAAGTAAGAAGTCGGAATAACAAATGAGTATGTCTGAAATGCCGATGAAGCAAGGAGTGTGCACCTAATGAGTTTGGAGGCATTCCATCATCTGGGGTGAAATGGCGCAGTGGTTAGTTAGTTATAAGTAAAAAGTGGATTAATTGGTTAATCTACATTTAAATTAGTCCTACTTACCTTAGGCAAACCGTAATCACAGCAGATCGTAAATGTGTAATAAATGCGATTAATATCAAGCGGTAGGTTCAACAAAAAGGGGTCTACTGTGATATATATTTATGTATTTGTCAACATTCCTTACGACAGCTACAAACCCATTTTGCGGGGTAAGTTTCATCAAACAAGAACATCAAAACATCCAGATGTGGCAGCGACCGTATTTTTATGCTTAGTGGGAATCGAACCGGTAACCTTCCGATTCGAAGTCTAAATATATTGCTGGGGGTTTTAGGAGAGACGGTTTGAGACATTTTTATATCATCACTATCATTAGTGTTGAACGGGTTCGGCGACCAGCTAAGAATGGGAAACAAAGATAACATATGAAATATCGCAATCACAGATAACAAAAAAGCTGCACCTTTGAACGTGCGCAATGTGTGCACGACTTAAATACGACCAACACGCTTTTAACTGATAAAAATGCACTTCATATAAAGATAGTAAAAGTACGCGTATCTAGATCAGAATTCCAGTAGGTAATAAATGATGGTTAGTTACCATACGAACGTTTTCACACTTTACTTATTTAAAATATATCTAATTTAATAATGTTATTATAAAGGTCTACGAGTATTTTAGTTCGTTATTATTGTTTCGTCGTTCAAGTTAAACAATTTTAATAATTCATTGAAACAGCTGTCATAATAATAACAAAACAAAACTTAATAATAACGTTATCAAATTTGATTTACATTATAAAAAAAATATTATCGAGTTCTACAAATTAAACACAGTAAAAAATATAGCAAAAAATTTTTTTAAAAGTGTTTATACTACAATAGTTGATAAAAAAAAAACACGAATAAATTGAATACGAAGTGACTTGTAATAATAATAAACTAATGGACAATTTTTCTACAGCGCCGTTTAGTGATTAAAATTACCTCAAGGGCGCTTTACTTTTTCTTTAAAGTTTGTATCCCCTTTTAAATAGATATGTTTTAGATTTTTCTAAGAGGTTTCGTGATTGCTTTCTGACCTCAAACCAAATGGAAGGTCATTCCAAGAATGTGACCCAGTACATTAAAAGCTCTGTCCCCAAATTTAGCAGCATTCGTAAGAGAGGGTTCAGCCAGTCTGTTCGATGCATCAGACTTGGTCGACCTGAGCGCGAGTTGCCTCTGAGTAAGATTGTCCCTCGCGCAGAGATCAGGACGGTGCCAGCCCATTCAGTGCCTTACATATATATATATATATCTGTGACTCGAAGTCAGTGTAGGCAATCACGAAAAGGGGGTGATGTGGCAGGGTAAGATGGGGATAAGGGAATATACACTCCACGTGTAAATCAATGTGCATCAGATATATTTCCTTTGAAAACTTGTATTATTAATATAAAAATACACTTATTACATAGATTAAAATAATATTTTATGTGCTTCCTTGGCGTTCACTACCATCTGTATCCTTGTTCTTTGTTGAAGCCGAATCATTTTGGGCTTCAACAACATCAATAACGTGGTATTTTTCAATCATAGCACTCTAGCTCACTCAAAAGTCACGAGCCGCCACTGCGTTTTGGCATAGATTATATCAATGTTTTTGTGGATTTTTACATCTCGGTACCACACTTCAATAACCGACTCCATTAAATACTGACTGCTGAGATGAAAACGAAGACGGCTGCTAAAGATAATTGGAAAAGGGTGTTATTTGAACACAATTTTTTCGACATCATTTTTTTAATTGAATGATAGAGAAATATGGGGTAAACGACGAAACCTTGTCTTATTTAATTAGAACTGCATAACTCATAAAGGTAATAATGTTACGAACTGAATATCATTCCGTTGGCCTATAAATTCCAGATAGAAAATCTCACAGTTTTACAGGTTTGGCTGCTCTATACAATTAGATTTCCTTTTTACAGTAGTTTAGATTAAGAGCGCAAATGTGGGATGGTCGGTAAAAATAAATAGTAGTGGAAACTTAGAAATAATCACAATTCGTAAATGCCATTTGCGAAATTTATTCGTTTGCTAATGGAAATGATTCCTTCTAAGTGAACAGGGTACAGAATTAATGGAGCACAGAGGTCACTGCTAACTACCCATAAAGCGGGTAAAGTTCAGGTGGTGGTATAACGCCCACGCCCAACAATGGTTGATGAGATCCGCGACGGTGGGGCCGCTTTGACAGGTCGGTAATACAATACCCTTGGAGCAGGCAGGGTGTTTGTAGTCACCACGAGCAACAGTTAAATACAACGCCACACAGAAGGTCAACTACACTAAACGCTTATAGTCAATTTTTCGGGCTACCGAGGTACTACAGCGCTACGGAAATATTCCTGGAGGAGCGAGTGCACTCTTTCAGAGCACTTCTCCGCCACCGTACGGAATTTAAGGTATGTGAATTTATTTAATTAAAACATAAATTAACTTTTATTTATCCTGCAAAAAGGTTCAGCAGCGTTTAATCGTGAGCACTGATAATAATACATTTTATTAACATTAAACACTATTTTAGTGTTGTCTGCACGGGTGTATTATATTCTACCTTTCCTTAAAATAAGCAAAGATAACATACGCCCTGAGGGGAATTATTTTCCTCACTGTGTGGAGTTAATGTAAAAAATTATGTATATATATATATATATATATATATGAATTCAAAATTATTTTGAATTCACCACTTTATTAATATACACATATCTTCATGTTTCGAAAGCGATGCTTTCTTCATCAGGAATATAGAGAATATAAGAAACATGTAGATATATGTATATTAATGAAATGGTGAATACAGAATAATTTTAAATTAATTTATTAATAATGACGTGAACACCAATCTTTTGAAGAAATTATATATAGAGTTTTTTTTAGACCCGACTCCTTTCTTCAAAAACGTTAATGCCGGGTACCGACACATACGACATACAGTCATTGTAGCGCGTTCACACTTTCTCTATTTCTATTCTATCTCAAATCATTTGTATTTGCGGAGTTCAAAGTGACGCAGAAAAACTTCGAAAGAATAATTTTATTTTTTATTGGACATAACCATAGACATTACTGTACTGTGCAGAGGACGGTGTTAGCGTAGCAACTGCCGTCCACACGGTACTATTCTATGGTCTATTTTAAATAGAATAGAAATAATGTTGTAGTCGATTCAACATCGGCAATTTACTGCATTAACTGATCTGTTTCATAAATTCTATGTAACAGATAATAGAATAGATGAGGTGGGAATGCAGATTAACAGAAATGTTATGTCTACAAATTTGTAATTCCGAGGAATATTAAAATGATAGCACCTTATTCAGTCATGGAAAAACGAAAGATTGTTTTCAAGATTCTTGATATAAATGTTGAGATTCGTAAAGAATGCAAAGCGTAATGAGTAAGATTAAGAAGGGGGACCCTTAGATGGTTTGGGCATGTAGAGCGTATGTGAATGGAAGAAGCCAGGGATGTGCGAGGAAGACATGGCACGATCAAGAAAACCAAATACTTGAGTCGGGCCATATCAGAAGTCGGAATAACAGAAGAGAATGTATGAGACGTTGTATGAATGAGAATGAAGTGTATGCCAAGATCGAGTTTTTGACGGTCTGTCTTCTGTGAGTACCCCTGCGGAGAAACGTCGTGATAGTTAGTTTGATATACATACGGTTAAAAACCGTCACTAAAAAAATGACACCATAAAACAGACTGTAATGTTGGTATCTCAATTTTTTTGGCCAGTTTTTTTTTATGTTGCAATACAAACCCTTTGCGCCAATCAAAGGCCCTTCTGTTTACAGGGGCGGGAGGTCGCATCTCCACTGTTTGAACTGTGGCCGAGACCGCTAACAGGCGAGATTACGTACCCAAAGCTTGGCCCGTCGAACCAGTTGTCACAAACTTCCCTTGCTCGGGCACACATAATTAATCTTAGAACAATATTCACATTCTGGGTTCGGTGGTATGTCATGTTTTACAACGTGCGTTCCTTATTAGTTTAGTGTGTTTATGTTTGCTTTATTAATTTGCATCATGGCTTGGTTTTTTTCATACAACTTGTAACAGTGAGCAGTTAGGTGAGGAAAAATGTCACGTTTAAAACTGGTTTATGACTTGTAAACGTTTGGAATATTTACTTACTCCAAAAAAAAATCATTAAGTTTGAGCTTATCACACGCAAACTTTCGTACCCGGTTTCGCCCGGGTTTTGTTCCCAGTTTTATAGTATGTATTATCCTCCATCATTAAGTCAAGTAATTTACCTATCATTGATATTTTAATCTACCAGCAAGTTTTTGATTACACATTTTTAGAGTGTGGTTTAAATAATTTTAAGTAAGCCACCCCTTTATAAAAATATATTTTAAAATTGAATAAACCTATCCAGTTGTTATTTTCAAATGAAACGTCGAAAGATAGGTCAGGATGGAAATGACACTAGCTAAAAATATTAACGTTTTCCTAGAATAAGAAACAGAACTTTGAACAAAAAGTTAAAATCGCTAGAATTTCATTCGCGAATTGGTATTATTTACCAAGGTTAGCCGACGTTGAAAAAATTGGCCTCATTGTCGGCCTTTAAATCCGTTGGTGTAAACATTTTTTATGTGTAACTATTAGCTTCGCAAAGAGGGATTTTAACAAGTGATAAGAGTCGCGACCTTTGGTCCCAGACCTTGTGTTTCCCTCAGCAGGAGTAGCGATAAGTATCTACGGACCGCTGGCCCTTGTTTACCGTGAACGATTTCCCTCGAGGAAATGTGCTGGTATTTCAATCTGAATGTCAATGTTTGTATTCGACAAACGAAAACTGAGCTATGGAAAAATAAAGACATTTTCCAGTCAAAAATACAAGTTGTGGTTTTTGGCATAGAAAATGTGAATTGGAAACATATTTTGAAAGAAACTGGTATTTTGTATCGATAAGTAAACAGTATTCTAAGGTTATGTGAACAATAGAAGTATTTACAGAGTGGGTCAGATACACATTGCGTGAGGAAAGTTCAAGCATACCGTCAAAATAAAAACCTTTGTCGAATATCTACGACAAATTTATTTAAAACATGTATTAGTTTACATCAATTGTGCCCTCTCAACACCTTTAACGTTCGTTTCTTTAGAGTTTTAAAAATTCAGTGGGAGCAAGGGAATTGTTAACAAAAAATACTCGCTTTCTCGCAGAAATCCGGAAAAATTCAAGGAAAGTATTCAAAAATGAAATTAGAAACTTTATTTGGAGTCCTAAAAAGCGAATGGAGGAATAAGTTTGGTAAGGATTGTCAGGCGTCTGTTGGAGTAAAGAGCCCTCTTAAATAAGCAAACAGACGCGGTCCGCGAGGAGAGTGAGCCGGGCATTTCTCACTCCCTTCAGTCCTTCCAGTCTCTTCGCACGGTGCGGTTTCTATTAAACTGGTACAATTCAAAGCTACTGCGTCTCCCTCGGGCGCCGTAAAGCTGAAACTTCGAAAGGCTTTAACGTTAAAGAAAGTAGGGAACGGGCGCACCTGATGAATCTTTCCGTGTGTACCGTTGTGCTACGGAATATCGATTTACTTAGGTTTATAAGTCTTAGCACATTTCCCGCAGGTATTAAAAGATGTACTACAAATAATCTGTCGAACGACATATTTAATCAAAGTGAAAATTATTAAGGAGACCATCTAAAATACAAATATCACGTGACAGGCGTTTATTAGTCTGTTTTAGAACTTAAACAATGCGATAAAGTATATAAGTAAATGAGAGACGATCGTAAAGAAACTAGCATAATGCCAAAGTTGATAATTCATCATAAGATCAAAACAAGATAACCGGTTCCCATTCCATCCTAATAAAATGACGTAAATGCCTAATTAAAAAATATGTATAGGTAAGTCACTGAACGTTTTGGCGCCATCACACAGGCTGGTCTAATTACCCAAAGGCCTCTCAGTTACGCTTAGGTCGGTCAAGGATAAATTGATGGTTTAACCTTCAGAACGAAGGGATTAATTTATTGTGATGCTTGTCCCGATTTAACGTAGGTATTGGGCCTAAATACTTGGAATTAACTGCCATGCGATTTTTTCCAGAACGTTGTTCCTTAATTCTTTAATCGCCAGAAGTAATACCTAGAATCTAGAATTATCCTAGATTATTATTTAACAAAATACTGAGAACAGGACAGACACTTGGCGCAAATTCTAATCGAGCAAGTTATTGAAAATATAATATCAGCTTTCATAAGCCTAAAAAAATTACAATCTAGACTGAAAAAACGCAAAAATAAATGGGCTAAAAGATGAAGTACGCTTTTTAGTCAAAACAAAATTACGTAACCAGAAACAGGCGGTCGACGGGACGGAGCAATATTCAGACCTTACTGCGACCGGCGCATTGGGTATGAGGTCACTCCCGAATATCAAGGACAATTCAGTATAGGTATGTTTCGTCTTAATAATACTGTATTATGTGAAACCACTTGCATTGCCGGTTTAAAAATGTACCTACTGTTGAATTAACCAAACGATTAACAGCGAAATCATTGTTTAAAGGGAAGAGACTCACCGGTTTGTCCGTATGCAAAGATGCACGCGTTGTATCCTTGGAAGGCATTATCGAGAATGTCCCTCCCGAGGCAGTTGAAGACGTCCTCTTGAGAGGCATAGTTTGGCAGTTCGGGGTCCAGCGAGTAGAAGCAGTGGTCAAAAGCAAAAGTCTTCGGTTGTTTTCTGGAAGAAACAAACAAATTAAATTAGCAATGGTTTTCTTAAAACAAAACGAACAAGATACACATATCGTTTGGTTCTTCAATTAACATATATATACAATTTATTTAATATATCGCTTGCTAGCTACTTTAGTTAAACATTTATGGTTTATTTTCTATGGTATGTTTGTAAACCTACACTGAAATTTGCAATCATAATAATGGAAAAGGGGAATTAGGGAGGGAATTAGCCCTCCGAAACCATAAAATTGAAACATCACAATATCATGATGCCATGTCGGAGTTTTCCTCAACTCGATTAATTAGCATTCTATACATCGATATCTACCTGGTCGGAGATCGCAAGGTGCCAGACGAGACCATCCACGGGAGCAGGCTTACACAATTACTAGTATAATGCAAAGATATACGAAAAAGAAAAAGTACGGACCTCATATTATCTGTTCACTTTTCAATCGGCACACATTTCGTCATGATTTTCGATGTCCTGTTATATAAGCATTCTTTCGGAGTGTTCAGCCCGATGCAGTCTTTGGGACCAATAAAATCTTACAATGGGCTCATGCTCAATTAGATTTTCGAGTTCATTTTAATTCTGTATGATCTATTTTCTAATGTAGGTCCAAAAGATGCTAAAGTAAAGCGGTATTAAACACGTATTATCGAAGAGTAATTTATAAAGAAGACGTCAGAATTACTTGCATTATCATACTTTATGCTGCGAAAACGATGCGATGAAAAGATTGAAAGCGTATTTCCGTTACGGTGATAACAGCATATTAACATAACTGTATAAATCTGAAATTGAAGACGATTAGATCAGCAAACAAGCTGAAAATAACATCATAATAATTCTTCTTTCATTAGAATAATTATACACTAGGTTTTGCCCATTGCAGTGCTGCAATTGGTTTGTGTATTTAGAATATGTGTTGTATTGTGGATGAAGCAAGAAGTGTGTGTGTTGGAAATAATTTTTAAAACGAATATTTGGAAAAATATTTATACTCAACCTCCTACCCCTACTCCAACTCCTACTCCAACTCCTACTCCAACTCCTACTCCAACCTCTACTCCAACTCCTACTCCAACTCCTACTCCAACTCCTACTCCAACTCCTACTCCAACTCCTACTCCAACTCCCACTCCAACTCCTACTCCAACTCCTACTCCAACTCCTACTCCAACTCCTACTCCAACTCCTACTCCAACTCCTACTCCAACTCCTACTCCAACTCCTACTCCAACTCCTACTCCAACTCCTACTCCAACTCCAACTCCAACTCCAACTCCAACTCCTACTCCAACTCCTACTCCAACTCCTACTCCAACTCCTACTCCAACTCCTACTCCAACTCCTACTCCAACTCCTACTCCAACTCCTACTCCAACTCCTACTCCAACTCCTACTCCAACTCCTACTCCAACTCCTACCCTACATCTACCAACTCCTACTCCAACTCCTACTCCAACTCCTACCCTACATCTACCCAACTCCTACCCTACATCTACCCAACTCCGACCCTACGACTACCACTATTAAGTATTTAAAGAAAATGAAAAGAAAAAAACTTTCAATGTTAGCTTTATTTCGACAAATGGGGCCTAGGAATTTGATGCCAAATTTTTAATTGCCCAAATCTCGTTGCGTAGGTGGAGACGCTCATTTTGATACCCATATCGGCTAAACCTACCCCTACCCCTACCCCTACCCCTACCCCTGCTCTTACCCCTATTCCTTCCCCGACCCCTACCCCACCCCTAGTGATTTTATTTTAATAAATGTATTTTGCGCAATATTTTCCCTTAAAAATATGATCCACATCTTGCAAAATGGGGCTTTGGAGCTAACTGCTAAGTTCAAGGGAAAAGTAAAAAAACAGCGCTATATAAATTTTTTTTTAAATCAGAGAAAATATTACCGTTTTCTATCAATAAATGCATTTTTAATGATTTTTTTCGTTCACCGAATTATTTTCTCCTTGTATATTTCAAATGAATATTGATATATTAATCGTTTAGGTATTTATAATGGCGCCGTGTAAAATCGCCTACGCATTAAAAAAAAACCGTAATTCTATTTCGACAAATTCGTTTATTTAAAATATTATTAAACCTTCAAAGCATTTTTTGCATACTATTCCGATAGGCTGCTGCTCTGAAAAATGGGGTACCTACCCAGAATTAAATTCGAATGCTTCAGTTCATTACAGGTTTTTGGGTAGGTACTTTGTAATATTGCACTTGCCTTCAAACTGATCCCATAGAAAACGGAATCGCCGCGAAAGAATAAAATGAAGATTTTTAATCAACTTTTATAACTGTCAAAGGTTTGAACGATTACTGTGGATTTTTCGACATGGGTGTCTGTAAATGTCGCGATTGTTAAAACTCCCGCCACCTGTTTTAGTACGGATTATCCATTTATTTAACCTCTTCGACTCACAGAAATGAAAGATTAAGTATTTTCGTGGCCGACGGCAATAGTGGAAGAAAATTTACCGCCGAGAGATCAGCTTTCTGTTTTTCTACGTACTTTTTAAATATTCTCGTGGCCAATTATTTTTCTTTCACTGGCAACACGTAGGGTCAGAAAGATCGCTGGAAACTCGAATGAAGATCGAGCAGCGCCACCCGGCGGGTACGAAGATTGCGGTTGAAAATAGAACCGACTCGATTGGATTTGAATTTTTGCTTACCGATTTAAGGTTAGTTCTAGTTCTCGCCGATAGATGGAACCCGTAATCGTTCAATATCTTCGATACAAATTTTTCAGTAGTTTCCAGAGATTTTTTAAGAATGCGAGTTTCGATCCGCGGCTAACTTCGGTTTGCTGAATTTGTTGCACGCCAAAATGAGCCTTGCGGTGTTTTAAACTCGGCGGGCGGTTAGGTCGACTTTCGCGAGACAGGACTGGAACCGACACGCAAATTTGACCGAAAACGAACCTTAAGGTGTTTCGAATGGATAGGGCGCTTGGGTCGAATTTTGCTTGGATAGCGTGGTCTGAAAATCGAAAAAGTTAGAGCATTAATATATATATATAGTTTCGTGGAGTGCGTAATTAATGCTCTCATTTCTGTTGGTTATATTCCGCCAATTAAATAACTTAATTAATGGCGTGCTAAAAGCTTGCGGGTGTAACAATTGGGTTGAAACAAATTCATTTTGATTTCTGTCAATACTCTGCACACAACGATTAAAATACATATTGTCCGAGAGCAGTACGACCGAACGTAAATGCATCGCATGCATGGCGAGCTTGCGGACGATTGGTTCGATTATTTCGGGTTATTTCCGGACCAACTAACAGGCATCGCTCGAGATTAATTTTTTAAATAGATTAATTTTTATATTTCAAATAAAACCGTTGAACGAAAAATGCCGAAACAAATTAAGAGGAACGGCTGGGCTGCCTGATTCATACATAACTTAATTTTGGATTTGAGGCCAAAATACCCATCCGAACTGAGATGTTTATTTATTTTTATAAAAGTGGTGTAAACAAAGTACATTTATAATTATTTAATTAATACTGACGTAACACAGTTACCAATCGTTTGAAGAAATTATATATCAATCAGTTTAGATGGGTATTTTGGCCTCAAATCCAAAATGAAGTTTTGTATGAAACAGACCGCGCAGCCGTTCTTCTGAGTCATCATGCTCTTGGTGCAACGGGCGAAACGCTTAACTTTTCAGTATACCACACCTTGCAATACCTACGCTACACTCTTTAGTACACTACACTTCACTTTGCATTTTCTTTACACTGCCTACCTAACCTAACCTAACCTAACCTAACCTAACCTAACCTAACCTAACCTAACCTAACCTAACCTAACCTAACCTAACCTAACCTAACCTTACCTAACCTAACCTAACCTAACCTAACCTAACCTAACCTAACCTAACCTAACCTAACCTAACCTAACCTAACCTAACCTAACCTAACCTCTATTTTCTATTATTTAACAATCGAAAAATATAGAACAAGGTGGCGTATCGTTTTTCTTAGCATTTAAATAGACATTTCAATTTTCATATCTCCCAATGAAAATTACGTCGCGAGCTGAAAATAGCGGCGTTTACTTTCAGAACTTCCATACAATCACATGAAAATTTCATGACGCTAGAACTCACCGTTAGAGAGTTTTCAGTGGAACATAAAAACATTTGTACTTAGAAAAAATAATAAGTAACTACAAAGGAATTTAACGGATTAAGGGCCAGCACCCAAAAAATGCCCTAAACATTACATCGCAGGTTGCTAACTAAAGCAATAACACTAATAATTTAACTATTACTCTATACGCGCAGTTTGGGAAAATGCATAAGGTTCCAAAAGACAAAAATGCTCTAACTGTAATCTTTAAATTATATGGAATACATCCAAAAATGTATGAAAATAGGTGCAATTTGAAAACCAGTGAAAGCAACTTTGAAGGGTTTACCTAAAATTCCAATACGTATTTCACATAGAATTTAAAAGACTGTCCTTTGAAACCTTACACATTTTACTAATTACTCGTACAGAATTAACAGATAAATCGTTCGCAGTATTTCTTGAGTTAGCAAACTGCAAAGTGTGTATTTTGGGTGATTACCGTTAATATGAGACGATAAAATTCATCGGTTGTCAATGAAATCGGAATAACGTGGGAAATACGAAGCAATTCCAGGAAAAAAAGTAAAGTAAAAAAAAAAAACTATTTTCAACTTACAATGGGTAAAAGCTCCGCGTTATTTGCCGCAGCGCACGTTCCTATTTCCACATTTAGACTAATTTATTCAATTGAATGCGATAGAGCAGGGGTGCTCGTGCTCTTCATACTCGTGGAGATCTACTTTCAAAGCATTCGAGTCAAGAACAGAGCAAATAATGTACAGAGATGCCCTAACACCCAATGTGAAGAAACCAAAATAAGAGGGCGGCGAGTGCCACCAATTTAAGTAAAAATTTTGTAGGAGAATTTAGTTTGACCCTCTTTACAAATATTTTGTAATTCGCTTACCGCAGTCAAAATCACGCGAAACAAACCTGGTCTATTAATTCAGACGTCAGTGAAGTCAAGCGATGACTACTCACTATAGTTGACACACTTAACTTTGCAGACGAAAACATAAACAATATTTCTGATTTTTATCGCGTCATTTCCACGTATGGGGGACAAGAGGATGAACTGTGATACAACTTTGTTTTGGCACACTTCTCCGGGCTTTATTCACATTCATTCATCGTTTGATATATACTCTTCTGTTATTCCGACTCTTGACATGACCCGACTCAAGTACTTGATTAATTAATAAATTAATTAAAAATTACTTTGTAATCACCATTTTATTAATGTATACATATCAACATGTTTCGAAAGCGATGCTTTCCTCATCAGGAATATACAGGATACTTGATTAATTAATTACAGTAATTGTGTTTAATTCGTAGAACTCCATTATTATTTTTATATTATTTAAAATAAGTCAAATTTAAGAATGTTTAAAAAAATTGGGTGGGTGTAAATAAAATAGCATAAGTAAGTCGTCTCCATGTCGCCTAACCATAGTTTGAAAATAGCTTTGAACGCCGAAAAGCTGGCATAATATTTAAAAACTAAAATACTTGAACTTAATAATAGCATTATTAAATTTAATTCATTTGATGGTGCCATGTCTTGTTCTTAGATACGAAATAATGACCGCGATCGACCGTTTGGGCACCCCTGCGTTAGAGGGTATTCGAGGGTTTGCAGCATGTGCGACCAGGCTGTACCAAAACGCTACTAAAATATCTGATAAAAAAATTGTTATATTTAAAATCCTAAAGGCGAAGGACGAAATACTAAGAAAATTTAAGTATTTAAAAAAATAATAATTTGTATTGCCTTAAGTTTATATTTCGAAGTTCATTGAGAAATGTCTGAAATTTTGACATTTTTTTAAGGTTAAATTAGGTTTTCATGCTAGTTTTTTTTGCATACTTTTTGACTTCATATAACATTCAAAGGTGTGCCGATTCATACGTGAGTTGAATTATCCGATCCACAGAAGAAAATATACTTTAATGATTTAATTCGATTAATATCTAATGATCTAACGAAGTATACACTTCCTCAAAAAAAAAATCAAAATTGAAATGAAAAGATAAACCCCCTGACAGCGTATTTATCCCGACAAGAAATTCCTGGGAGGAAATTAGCCTTATTCTGTAGCGGAGAAGACCCCAGGATGTGCCCTAACTCGATAATCCCTCGCCTGTCCCAGAAGAAACCATTTTTCTGTACACGAAATGGGAGGGAAGCGAACGCGTGCAGAACACGTTAAACAAACCGAACCAAGCCAAAATACCAATAGAAAATCTTTATTTCATGTGTAAGTAAGTATGTAAGAACCTTAGGTATATACGCCTTGGGAATTAACAGGGTTTCAAAAGAATAAGGCTTTGAATCTCTTTTCACATAATTCCGATGAAGGTGTTTGCGGAAATGATTTAATATTCTCACCGACAACACCATAACGATTTTTTTTCTTTAATTTTGAGGTATTTTCTATCCCCTCATTGTTCTTCATCAGGGCAGTAGTTGATTAAGTGATTTTTCATTTCATACCTGCCCCGATGATGATGGCTAACTGAAAGGCTATGCGAATCGTTAGCGCGAGAATAAGGAAAAGAAAAGAATAAGTGTTTGCAGATTAGTGGCATTATTGTCAGAATTTGCAGTTCGCAAAAGCGTAATAAAAAAAACCTGACGGGAGATAAGTAATAATAATATTCCATTGATAGCAGTAAAGTAAATATCGGCGTGACCTCAGCACCACAAAATAAAAGCGGGAGATAAAGCGTTTATCAAATTGTAGTGGTTCATTCAGTAAATTAATGCGTTAAATACACGTCATAAATGCTTGTTATATTTGAAACTTTTTTTTATGTTAATACCGCACAATAGTTCCAACTGCTTCCCACTGACTGGAGCCAGTTAGACTATGGCATCCCCAATTAAGGTATGCGAGTATTGTGAGTCTGGAGAGTATGTGGAAGGGAAGAGGAACGTGAGGAAGTACCTGGCTATTCAGATATGGTCATCAACGCTTGAAGACATTTCAAGCAACGTTTCGATTCTGAATGGTGGTCTTTTATCAGGGCGATACTGAGAGTACTACCACTCTGGTACATGCCGCAAGTATAAAATATATAAAGTAAATTAATTAAAAATTACTTTGTATTCACCACTTTATTAATATACACATATCAACATGTTTCGAAAGCGACGCTTTCTTCATCAGGAATGTATAGAATACTAAAAAATAATAATGTCAAGTATTCATCATTTGTCTATGATAATAATATTATATGAATGTAAATAATATTTTATGAATTAAATGTAAATTAAGAAAATTTAATTAAATAAAATTTACGTGCGCACGACCTCAGGATTCGTAGTCGAGGGCCTTACCCCTCGACTATGGAGGCCATCGAGGAGTAAAGAGTTATCTACTAAAACATAATAATGGTTTATCCATGCTTTAAAATATAGAATATTAATTTGCACGTATTTCCTAGATACGCGCAAATTAATTAATTAATTAAAGGCGAGAGAGCATAATTTAGAAACGTTACTCGGGATGCATTCGTATACTTCTTTAATGATAATGGCCAGGCAATTAAAGCCTTTTACCTTTCCTAGCCCAACTTTCTTCAGTTTCACAATTATCCCAAAAAACTCATGGTTCCACCTGAAATGAAAAGTTGCGCCTCTCGTGCGGTATAACATAAAAATAAAATAAATTTTGCAATAATACTACGCATATAAATTTCCCTGAATCTAATTCACTGTCAGTCTCGTGTCAAATCCCGGGAGATGTTCAAATGCACGGTGCCTACATATTTGTAAATCGTACTCACGGAAATGGTGGAAGGAAAAGCATCTCCCATGCGGGATACATACATAATTCACAATCGATTATGTTTGTTCACAGAAAGGGGAATTGTACGTAGCTTTTCAAAATGTAATGGCACACGTAATCCGTAAGCCCCCCGACTGAATCAAGATAGATGAACTCGCAGAAGAAAGGGAATTGGCAGGAAGGGACAAATTGAATTCAATCGGAGATTGATTTGAGGATGAATAAAGTCGGTGTATCATGATTGGATTCCATTTTACGATTTTAGCTATCTCTAAATAAATTTATAGCATAAAATCAAGAGCTTAAATCGTTGATTAGCTAGAACTGGTTTGTACCCAGTGCTTTAATCCAACGGATTTCCGGAAACCTATTTTTTTTTTTTTAATTCTGAAACTGACATTTTGAAAATTTACTTTTATAGCTTGCCAAAATCCATTTTTAAAGATTTATATTGAAAACCCAATAACTTGATTTGAATTAAATTTTTTTTATATAATTGGCATAGGTATATATCATATTGTAACATTTTTTTAAACGGTGTCAGGGACCATTTTTCGTCTTCCTGTGTCAACTGTGGATAGAAATGAATAAATAAGGAGATAATCTTTTCTACCCAGTGCGCAGTGAGCGGGGTAATACTTTTATTTATTTTTATATAGAAGGTTATTCAAAATGATGAACTCAATTTCGTACCGCCATATTTCTTGAATTACACATTATATGTGAATGATCTACATAGCAATCTTAAGTGGAGGTCCGGAAGTTTCGAATCCCACCGCTGGACCGCTCATAGTTGCGCAAACGTGCGCGAGAATCGGGCCGACAAGCACCCATTTCGCATCAGTGTAAGTAAAATGGCTACTATGCAGCACAAGGTGTTCTATGTTAGTCAGTACTGTAAAACTGAGTCGGAATCTATAGTGCAGCATACCTTTCGTCGTCATTTTAACATTGAACCTCCATCTAAAAAGAGCATGTGTCGTTGGTATCACCAAATTGAGCAAACTGGATCTCTCTGTAAATGAAAAATCCCGGGACGACCGAGTGCATCAGAGAAGAACGTACGAAATTGATTGAGTCCATCATTCTTAATAACCCTGTATTATATAGAAATGCTTTTAGCGAAATTTTGAAGACTGTGTTTTTGAACTTATAGCAATCTTTTACTTAAGGCCCAGCACTCAAAAACTGTCCTAAACACCAATTTGCAGGTTGCTAACTTAAGCAATGCCATAAATGATTTTTCTCTAAAACCTATACGGGTAGTTGGGAAAATGTATAAGGTTTCAGAAGACAAAAATTCTTAAACTGTAATCCTTAAATTCTATGAAATACGTCCCAAAATGAATGAAAATAGATGCCGTTTGAAAACCAGTGAAAGCAATTTTGAAAGTTTTACCTTAAATTCCAGTGCGTATTTCATACACAATTTAAAGATTACAGTTTGAGGTTAATTGTCTTTTGAAACTTTATAAATTTTACTAAATAATCATATTGAATTAACAGATAAAACATTCGTAGCATTTTTTTGAGTTAGCAACCTGGAAAGTGCGTATTTTGTGTGATGACCCTAAGCCCGCTCACCAAGGTTGTTTCCTAATAATAATAATAATAATTGGATTACTTCTAGAGCGCCGTTTTCGTGGGAAAAGGGCGCTATATATCACCTCAAGGGCGCTTTACAATTAATTAACCTTGGTTATGAGATAAGGGAGGGGATAGGATAGATAATTGGCGATGGAATTTTTTAAATAACCAAAGCAAATCATATTCTATTAATTGATAAACTAAAGTTTTTAAGGTAAGATTTTTGTGCATAGCGCAAAGGGTAACAATTATTTTTATAAACAATAATTATTAGCCTGAAACACTCATCCAAATTGAAAAAACCTTCCGAGAAAAGATAAATGTCGCCGACAGGACTCGAACCTGCACCCTTCTGATTGCCGGTCAGATGCTCTACTGTTGAGCTACGTCGGCTTATCGCAAACCCGCCAAGTTAATCAATATATACTAGTGTTTCATTCAAAAATTACTGTTTTTATTATATTTCACCTGTAAACAACCAACTTTATTAGTATGAGAAAGGCTTGTAACGGCTAAATCCCTCAATAGATGGCGTAAAACTTTAGTTTATCAATTAATAAAATATTTGACAAGTCAAAACATTTTTCACCAATAAAATGTAGACATAATTTGTCTCGACGCCATCTATTGAGGGATTTAACCGTTACAAGCCTTTCTCATACTAATAAAGTTGTTTACAGGTGAAATATAATAAAAACAGTAATTATTGAATCAGCTCAACGGTAGAGCATCTGACCGGCAATCAGAAGGGTGCAGGTTCGAGTCCTGACGGCGACATTTATCTTTTCTCGGAAGGTTTTTTCAATTTGGATGAGTGTTTCAGGCTAATAATTATTGTTTATAAAAACAAATCATATTCGCTTATTGATGGGTTTTGACCGACCGAAACTAGATTTTCAGCCGAAACTGAAACCGAATTTCGGCTTTTCTTCTAGTTTCGATATTGTTAGCGTTAAATAAAATGCACAACGAAATAAACCAATTTAATTAGTTAATTTGTTTACTTTCAGCCCGTGTTTGGTTCGTTGTCATGGAAGAGTTTGTCTATGTCCACTATAGGTACTTTAACTTTAAAAGAAATACAAAAATACAGCTGTTTCGCCTGTGCCGAATTTCGAATAATTTTAGGCCGAAACATGTTTATTGGCCGAAACTAGCCGAAACCAAAACTCCGCGAAAAAATCGTTCATTTATTACCCATTGTTACAACTAAATATTTAACAACAAAAAAATCTTTTTTTTATCGTAATAGATTTCACTAATGGGAAAAATAATTACTCTATGGGCCAATGTCATCTTTGAGGATGCTAGTGAACGTGGGTCTTGAAGAGACCCTTGTTATTGGAGGGATGAAACACAAAGGACGGCAAGTCGTTCCACAGCCCGGCTGTTGAACTCGGGAACGAGTAGTAGAAACGACCCGTTCTCATGTGAAATATGTCAACCATGTACAAATGTTGAGAGCGTATTTTGTATGTCTCCCGACTGTGAACCGGTGCCGGAGGAATCAAAGACGCTAGTTCCTCAGAGCATCGTCCATTGAAATACCGTCAGAACGCCTGTGCTCTAAAGATTGCAATCCGTTTGTTAAAATAGGGGAATCTATCAAACGGACCGCGCGTTTATGCACAAAGTCGATGGTTTTAAGTAAATATATACTGTCATAATTGATTTGATTCTACGTTAGATGCATTAACTGCATGGTTGAAAAATAAACTTCGTAACTACGGTATGAATTGAAAGAATTATTATTGGAAACCCGATTATATGGAAACCGGATGATACCACTGTGTGTACCTTAGTTAATCTAAAAACGAAAGAGTCCTAAAAAGTTATGTTTACCATAAAACTTTCGATACTTACTCGTGGCAATATTCTTCAATGATATTAATATTTTATACCAACAACTTCAAGGTTTGATTGAAATATACTTTACATCTGATAAAGTTACATTTCCCAGCATCAAACAAAGTTGAGGATTATCTAAAATATTCATGGTTACGATTTCCAATTTCAGTGAGATGAGGGAAAGCCAGATCGTCTGCATAAATAACATACGGTTGGAAGATCCACTACTGTGTATCTCACACATCTCAAACAAAAATTATTTTGATTTATTCACGGCCAGTGAGAGGGAATCTCAAAACATGACGCCACTCGAATTTATAACAATTAATTTTGAATCAGATTAAAACCGAATAATTTTGATTGCAACTAATTATATTATTCTGACGCTTTCCAACGCTGTAATTCGAATGTCACCATTAATCATTTTCAAGGCTGTACAGCAGAAAATCCGTGCGTATGAAGCAGAAAAACTCTCGAACTGTGAGTTCTAGCGTCATGCAATGACAGTTACTCGCGCAGTAATCGTATTATGAATTTTACAAGCATTAATCCACATAAATAAAAGCGCCAACTTTGCACTAGAACATCCGCACAACCCCAGACCATAGACACAATTCAAATCATCCTACGTAATAACGATAATAATATTGAACGCACAGTTAGAAATAAGCTCTTTCTTAGTGAGCTCCGACGTATTGAAATTCGCACAGCTTTCAAATCGCTTTTTTTTCTAGGTCGGACCAACCATTTTCAGCGTGCAACATAATTTCCACCATGAGCTATGCAGCTTTGAAAAACTGTCGAAAATTTTGACAAAACGCCTTTATTTAATGTTAGTATCCCAACCGTTTGAAGTCGGTGAGTGACTATGGCATCCCCAAGTGGTGTATGTTGTGGGGATGACGGATGTGGGGAGGGGAAGGAGATTGGGCAAGAGGAAGATGTACCTGGCTATTCAGATTTGGTCATCAAACACGGCTAAAGCAATTTCAAGTAACGTTTCAATTCTGAAAGATGGTCACTAGGGCGATAGTATTTACGACTCTGGAAAGTGCCGCAAATATACTATGTATTTATTATTAAAAACGAATAACTTGTGAAATAATACAAATTAATCAAATAAAATTTACTTGCGCACACACTGGGATTTGAACCCACGACCTCTGGCCGTCAAATTGCTGGTACCGTATTTTTTCATCATTTTCCACAACAAGTTACTAATTTAAAAAATACATTACAGTATATATATATATATTAATTATATATATATATATATATCAGGGATGCTCAAACGGTCAATCGCGGTGATTATTTTATTTTAAAAAGTCTATAAAAAAGGAAGAAAACAAATTAAAACATAATAACAATGTTATAATATCCGAAAATAACAATTGTTTAATACTTTCATACATCCATTCACTTGCCGTTTATTATATCTTTTTGTTACCTCTTCATAATATTGCTAATGCTAACATATTGTCAAACAAAATAAAATTTTGTTCCTCATTCTTCGTTTTTTTTTAAATTTGGTTTTACCCGTTGTGGTGTACACATGGTGCGACGCTGTTCCTTAGTTTAAATAAATAAAAATAACATCTAACATTTGCTTTGAAAATATGCCTATGAACCCACAAAAATCCGCGAAGGTCGAAGCATTATTTATTCGTAATCCATATATTCTAAAATCTAAAAAGTTTAAATTAAATTAAAATATATTCTATTTACCGTTAGTAAACGCACGGTGAGGTTCAACACCATAGATATTTGTCGCTTTTATCGTTGTCAAAAATTCATTTTCTGAGAGGGGGGAGCGTTATACCTGAAAAGTGGCTGAAAAAACAAAAAAGTTTGAGAAACACTGATTTTAAAACTTCATTAGTTACACCTTTAGTCGGTTGAAGAGATAAGTGTGCCAAGCTGTAGGGGTAGTCTATCGCTTGACTCCTAATTTATATATAATATCTGGAACCATATGTAATCCACCTATGCTGAAAGAGGTAAACTTATACGTTCCTAATACGTGTACTCGTGGGAGATCCTATAAACTATTTTATGCTACGAAAGCGAGACACAAAATAATTATAAAATCTGTCCACCCATGACTTTTTATACTTTATCTATCAACCTTTCACTTCTTGTATGTTTGATACAGATTATCATATTCAGTATTTGTTAAAATCATTAATATACAAACGTTTGATTATTTGTACTATTTGTTATTACATAGATTAATTACAATTTCTCATTTATTGTAATGTATCTTAATCCCTGTAATATATTAGTGTACAACTGAGTACGGAAAAAAAATGAAAGTTGATTTTCTTAATTATGAGTATGGGCACCCCTGATGTTTAGAATAAATAGGTACTATAATAGCTCGATGAGTAAATGCTCGAAAATAAATTGAAGACGAATGAAGTCTAGAAAATGCTTAATGTCCCGTTAGAACCGAGTGAAACACGCCGAGTGTCGGGGATGAAATACCCGTGTGGGCGAAACCGTCTCGGATCGTCATCTCTGCATAATGGACCATGAAATTAGACTCTTCGTCTCAGGCGAAGTGTAAGGTTTTTCAATGCAAACGAGAAAAAATATGTACAAAAGTTGTTCAATGAAAACACTCATAAAATTACCCTTTAGTTGAGAAACTTTCAACTTTAACTGCCATAATTTAAAATAGTTTTAAAAAACTAACGGAAAGAAAGGGTAATGTTGATAAACGTAATAAGGTATTCATATTTTATACCTCAAGCATAAAAATCTAGACGTATTTTCCTTTATTAAAATAATGGAAAAGATTCAATAAAATTGAACAACCGTAAATCGAAACCAATAACCTAGCATTTGAAAACGACAGAAGATATTAAAGCATGGGTGTCCAACATTTTAGCTTCCCGGGGCACAAAGAGTAGACAAGAACTGTCTTGGGACGCACATAGAAAAAGGGTTTGATAATAAAATTACAAGAGGGCAACATAAACCTGGCGATTTAACCTGGTTTGTGCGTAACTAATCCATCAATGTCTGGTACAGACAAAGTGGTTCGGATACTTCTAAGCGAGTTCTCAAGGTGCTCGTCAGAACTGTTTGTTCTAATTTTTTTTTTTTATAATTTCAAACATAAACATTAGTGGCGCTTTGGCCTTATTACTATTACCATCTATCTCATAGTTCGATTTGTTTGACTGAATTTGTGTTGCATTGTTTGTGCTCTTTGGGAGGGGATCTTAACTGGATTGAAAGCCCTAACTAACCAAGGAAAGGAAAAGGGACAAACATGTGGTCGTAAACAATTTACTGAAGTTGCTTTTTGTACTTGCTGAATGAAATATATTTATTATGTTTCTTCTGTAATATTCTTTACATCTCTTTATACTTGATAATTATACTTTTTCAATGTGTATCATATTGCCATACTGTGTCAATACTAGCTTTTTCCATTCTATTTTTGTATAATGGCACTTAATATGAACTAAACTTGTCAGTTTGACTGCCCTAAAACAGGATGTGTTCCCAGTAGGGCAGTCAAAGCTTTCTTAGATTCTGTTGTTTAATAATGTGTGTTTCAAAATAAATAAATAAAAATATACTATTCCTGTGTTTCACCCTTGAAAATAGCTGATTACAATTTTACGTGCTGAAAAGGCACTGAAAAGCACGAAATTGACATTATGGGCATATTTCTCTCTGGGAAGATACATATTATAAAAGTTAAAAGGGAAGTAAAATCTAATAATTGCAACTCTATATATATCCGTGACATGCAATCCATAAAGGCTGAAACGCTGTGCCTGCCTTAAAAAAAACGAACCAAATAAAGAAATTAAAAGATAATAGAAAAATATGACAATTTTTGATGAATGCGTTTTTCGTTGAATTTTGTAAGGAACTTGTACGCCCATTTTCAAATATTCAATGAAAAACTATACACAGCCTACCTTTGGTCATAGAGCAATGCACACCACTGATATACAGATAGGTACTTAATATATATAGTCGTAGACGCCCGAAGAAGACATGGGATGATCAAGTGAATCAAATGCTTGAGTCGGGCCATGTCAGGAGTCAGAATAATGGAAGAGTATGTAAGTGACGACGTACGAGTTGTTTGGCGGTTTATCCTCTCTGCCCACCGCTTCAGTGAAACGGCGTGATGGTTAGTTAGTTTAGGTAATCTATATAAGTCGATTGACAATTAAGTCGCAAAGACGATTTATAGAAAATCTCTTTAAAATTTTCTGTGCGGATTTGTTTTCTAAATGTTGGAAGTGCGGGTTGGACACGCCTGTATTAACATTCCCGTTCAGAAGGGGGGTAAAAGACTTACCCCAGACGAGAGTTTTGTGCGATATCTTGTTTTTTACATCACATACTTCATAAGTAAGGTTACCTTAGAAAAACTATTCAGTAATCGATCCACATTTAAAAAAAAATAACCCTGTTATTATTTTTTAAGGTATTAATTTATTTATTTAAATTTAAAAAAGACAAACATTTCCGTTTACGAATAACCTGACAATGTGTGAAAATCTCGTACTACAATCACAGTAAGCAGAAGATACTGCTTGTGTCGTGATGGAGGACTTAGCGAGCCGAGGAATTGAACTCACGACGCCTGGGTGAGACCCAGACGCGATACCATCTCAGCCGCTGACCGGTGATCAATAATATCTATCAAATTCAAATGAAATTACTCTCCCCCACCCCATTGGATCGCCACTGTTTAAAAAAATCCCGGAGGGAAACAAGCCGCGAGTGGGGTCGTAAAAGGTGCATTTTACTGGAAAGGGCTACAATAATATATATTTATAAGTCAAGCTCGCTTTCGCACCATATCTTTTATCGTTATGCATTACTTAATGCCGGACTGCTGCGAGAAGATTGGCGATGTCTGGTTAAAACGGTAGGTAGCACCTAACTGATAACTAATATCTGGGAGATGCTGGAAAGAGGAAAAGAAACATTAAGATTTTATGGGGGACCCTGGTGACCCTCCCTTCGGATCGTACGTATTTTTTACCTTCGGGTAGGTAAAGGTTAAATAATCAATATCTGAAAGATCTATATAGCAGTAGGTACTTTTACGTTTTCAGGCATTAAATCAAAGGAAGCTGTATTTCCTGGAACAACACAAGCCGTACTAAACCGTTAAATACGCGAGATATTATTTTCCAGTTTCATGACAATTGTAATTCACGAACGGTACACTTTGAAATGGGTTTCATTGAGCTCACGTCTATCGATAAAAAAAACACAACCTTCGTGAGCATAAAATTCCCGCATCATAAATTCTGCATATTCACAAGGGCGCCTTGCCCAAGAACGAAATAAATATGTAGGCATGTAATTTGCTGTTGAAATCACAGCACGCACGGCCGACGAACAAAGTGTTTATTGAACAAAGTATAGGAATTTTAACTCTAATTAAAAAGGCAAAGCGATCGAATAAATCTGTATTTCACATCTAAACTTCAAAAAAGTTTTTCATAAATATCGAAAAGTTTTCCCGCAGAAAAGTTAAATTATAATCGCATTTTATAAGTTATTGCATTTAAACATGAACAGTTAGTAAAAAATCAGCAGTAATAATAATTAATTACTATTACTCCTTTATAATTCTACCGGTAGTTAGGTACTACCCGACTTCGCCAGAAATTCAAATTATTCTTGTATAAAAAAGAAAAACTTGGCGTCTTGCCTGATTTTTGGTAGTTAAATGCTCAGTAGTTCATGATAGAAACGACGATGAAAATAGTAGCATTAAACTTGAAATTCCGGATAGAAAAGTTGCGCAAATTTCATGGCGCATGAGTTCACACTTCCCGCTGCTTCAAACACCCAGATATTTATGGTTAAAAACGTTATGGATTTAAAAAAAATTTAAAAAAAATATTGGACGAAAAATTCTTGAACGAACTTGGAATTTCGAAAGGAGTACAATATCAGTCCAAAATAGAAAAATAGTCGACAAAAGAAACATTGCAAATTATTTCATTGACGCCAGAGCACAATGTTATTAAGTTTTACCGCTCTTTACACATAGATTTTCTGCTTTATACCGAAAAAAACTATAAATAAGAACAATATTATTGAAACGGAAAATCCTTTAAAGATGGTAAACTCGTATGGCGTACAATGTACATGTGGTACTTACTTACTAAGTTTTACCCCGAAGCACTCTAAAGCCGAGTCAATTAACAAGTCCTGAATAATAACGAAGCGGGAAGTTTTCTGATACATGGCAGAGGGTGGTGGTGGCCACCAAAGGAGGCACCTTCACGACACAAGCAGTAATTAAACTTGTACGTCTTTCACACAAAGATAAGGATGAGTCCGCCCTTTGTTCCCGGCATCATCGCTTTACTTGATGGCTCAGCTAGACAAAATCAATTGTTTTAGAATGGAAAACTATGCTAATTTCAGGGCTAACCGGCTGCAAGGGTATACGCCAGTGATGCACAACCCGCGAGCCTTTTCATGCAGTCCACGTGGTAAATGTAAAAAAAATCAACAGCATTAATTCCACTGGGGCCTAAAAAAATTTCTTTGATGTTTTAATTTAAAATTGGTTGTATTTTATATGGATAGGAACATGACCGAATGTTGTTTCTGAAAACATAGTAGCGAAAGTGTGTTTTGATATTCCTTATAATAGTAATTGTTTGTATTTCCGGTTGTTAATATCAAAATATTTAACGGTTACCGTTCTGCTTTACAAATACGAAAGGGAATCGCAACAAAGTCTTCTGTCTTCAATATTTTTAAACAGCCGCCTAAAGTTAATTTTTTAACATGTAACAATTTCTAAACATTTTGTTTTGAAGAGTTTTATTCACAATCTACATTTGTCACTTAATTTTATTTATTTGCTACCGGTTTCGACACATCCGTGTCATTCACTAACGTTCTTAAAACTAACCTAAATTATACAAGTCCAGAAATAATTAGATATTATTACTATATTAGTTGCGGGAAGTGGGAGTGGGAGGAATCAAAATAACAAGGGAACATGGTTGAAACAGAGGTGATTTTTTTTGGTGTTTAGATTTATAATATTTTTCTTTAGCGCTATTTATGAGAGAAGTTAACTTATTTTTGTATGCTTTAAAGTGACTATTTTATTTTTCGTCCAATGGTTTTTTTTATTGTTTCTCTGTAAAGCTATTATTTGTCTTACTGACACAACTAGTCCGTGTCTTAATAAGACATAACAGACATTGGCAGGGTACTATTATTTTGTTTACTAAATATTAAGTTTCTAAGGCGCACAATTTAATGTTTTCATATTTAAATGTTTAAACTTACTTTTCTTTATTGAAGCTATGGCATGTCTCTATTAAATTATTAGCAAACTCGGAATAGTTATTATTTCGTAAACATTAATGTTAATGTTGCCTGATTTTAGTTTTTAAATTTCTAAATATACCTTAGGAATTAGTGTAGAAAGTTGGAAAAATTTGATCTGGTATTGTTTAATTTTCAAATTGATAAAAATCGACAACATTTATTGGTTTGACCGTAATTTTTTCTTGTTTTGCTAAATTGATATTGTTTTACAAAATAGAAAAGGCTGCCGTCCAAATTTTATTTTAAAAAGTTGGATTATAATAGGTAACTCCGGACAGTCAGGATATAGTATTCACATTAGCGACGCCACCGACTGCCGGTTAAAAAGGTTGTGCATCACTGGTATACAAATTTCGAACTCGCAATATTTGCTTAATCAGGGTCCGTGTCGTATAATGTTTGTAGTGGAAAAATGTATTCCGAGGCGAATGAATTAATCTATAAATTCAAATTATACATTGAGATGGGTCTGAGATGCCAGGCTATGCCCGTGATTTGGATGCTTGCATAAATTAATTTCATAGTCTCCTTTATTTCACTGAAAAATACTGAAAACTAATTGATGCTTCCAAGAAAAGACCAAAAGAATCATATTTTTTCTCATAGAAAAGTGAAAAAATAATGTAACAAACAGTGGAGTGTTGTCTTATTTTTTACAAATTTGTAAATAATTCAAAGCTGCATAGCTCACGCAGGAAATGATGTTGAGTGCTAAAAAATAGTGTTGTCTATAAAATCAAGAAAGATAAAACGACGCTAATTTCACGAAGCCAGAACTTACCGTTCTACAGATTTTGCTGCTTCAGATATCACACAGACTTTCGGCTTTATAGAGATTTGAAGGTCTTAAACCTCCCACAGCAAGAAAGCTTTGCATTGCAATACAAAGCAAAATGTCGAAGAGAAAAATATCTCAAATAATAAAAACGAATAGCGGTATAATACAACACACAATAAACCTTTGTCGCTTTATTGCGTCTGCGACAGAAAAAAAATAGATTTTCCCTTAAGGGGAAAGTTTCGTTCTTATTGAGAGTTGAAATGAAAGCCAACAACAAAGTGGTTTCCTCGCAACTTTGTAAATTTGAAATAATCCGAACGGAATGCGGAAGGCTGTCATTCGTCGGATCCTTGGTTCTTTATCATCTTAATTAGTTTGAAACTTGCTAAATGTGATGTTAAAACACAAAGCCTTTGGTATTTTGTATATAAGCAAGACCTACATCGGAGGCTGGTTGGGGCTTTACTGCTTTACCAGTGGAAGTATTTCCTGGACTGAGAAACCTTGAAACAAAGGGAACATGTTGATTCCAAGGATTGTTACGATGTTCTTCTTAAGGACTTCTCGATCAGGAGGCGTATTCTGGTTCTTTTTAAGAAAAATTCCTTTTCCTTAGGCTTAAAGACTTCTTGCTTGACTGCGGTTCCGGTTCTCTCAGATTCATTAAACATATCAATATTTGCAAATTGTAACAAGAGTAAAACTCAATATTAAGCAAGTTACCAATGTTAACAACTAATGTTAACTATAAGATAACAATGTCAATTATAAGTTAACAATATAACAAGTAAAAAACAATACTTATTACTTACTTATTATTACTATTTACTTATTATTACTATTTACTTATAATTTTTATTTTTTTTACCTACCTACCTACTATACATAATTTTATTTACTTATTATTATTTATCGTTTCACTAAAATTGCAAAGCCGCTCATCCCAACACAGGACTGTCCCCTAGTGAGACGAGTGGCCACTGTTTTTGTTTTGTTTTTAGATTTAAGAATAAATAAATAAAATAAATAAACGCACAACGGCAGGCGGCGGCATAGATATACCACGGCGGCAAATATCGCTTTTAGAAGTAGTAACAGAATAAAAAGGTCATTGCTACCTAGTGAGGTAGATACCTTTTTTCAACACGTAATTCCTCGTTAAAATGCGTATTTATGCTATTTAAAAATTATTAAAATTCATTATGATATAATGCAATTGTTTTTAAAGGTTTTGGTTTAAAACCTTGTTTCTCTTAAAGATATCATCAATCTGTGTTTTCAAAAAAATCTCTTAACAATTTTGGGATTTTTTACTATATCCGGAATTCCACAGTTAGGGCAAGAAGCATTTAAACCTAAGAAAAAGGAGAAGGATTTTTCCTTAAAAAGAACCAGAATAGGCCTCCTGGTCCTTAAAACAGTTCGGGAATGTGATGGGTGCCCTCGACTGAGGACTTATCAAGATAACAGGCATAATAAGATACGAGATTTAAAAAGATTTAAGATAAAAATTTATTGTAGTCTTCGAAAGCCTATATTTAAGTACACTTATAATTTATTGTAGTCTTCGAAAGCCTATATTTAAGTACACTTATAATTCTTTCTTCCATTCTATGTTAACGGTAGGGGTGCACTAACAGATATATATATTATTATTTTGAACATAAGCAATGTCGTGAGGAAACATTATTTAAAAAATATGCCTTTGTCCCATTTTATTTGTAAGTATTTGTGCTTTCATCGGGGCACTATATAAAAATACAGAATACAATGGAGAAATAATAAAATTAATGTACTTTATATTTTCTTTATATTCGAAATATTTTTTTATCCGTTTACCAAACTATACACTTAATTTTTTTTCTTTCTTCATAAATGCATATTCACTTAATAGTTAAATGTTTAGTTATGAGTTAAATGTTCAATTAATAGTTCACTTATTAGTTAAATGTTAAATTAAATAAATAAATAAAGAACATTCTTTAAGCCACTATTATTAATAAAAATAAATAGCATAGACAAATAACAAGCATGGACAAAATGATAACAATAAGTAGTGGGATAATGATCATTTGAATACCTAATTATTTACCTTCTGCCAATACGTTTTTTTTATTATTGTCTATGCTAACTATGTCACTATTTTCAGTATACATTGTATCCTGATGAAGAAATCATTGGTTTTGAAAGTTGTAGATATTTATTTATTAAAAAGAGTCCAGCTGGAGAGATTTTTGTTTATTATTTAATTCAATTGATGAATGATTATGTCAGGTGAAAGATAGAGAACCGAGAGAGTAAAGCCAAATACAGGTAAGGGAAGGTGGAAAAGGTACACGCGAAGGTGTACAGGGAAACAAGGTTAAGTATGTGACAATAAGTCAAATTAATTACCGGTGATTTCATCATCATTATTAAGGGATTTATTAATTCCGACTGTTTCTGGTAAATAGATTCCGACAAATGGGTATCAAACCGATAATTAATAACTAAAACCCTAAATTCAACGTGTTTAAACGCAATCGGTAAAACCTTCAAGACTCGAAAGCCTTGGTATACTCGTATAATACAATATATGAATTTATTAAAAGTGAAACCGCATTTCGGAAATCAAGGTCCCAAGCCAAGTACCATTTGATACAACAATTCAGCCAAGTTTCCCCGTACCAGAGTGGCCATAGTGACTATAGTGACTACGTAGCGATGGTTATTGCAACAGCGAAAATGCAACGAGCGCGAGCGCGTCCACCGCGCGTGACCGAGATCCAGTTAGAGGGGATTATTCTGACTTACAAGCAACGTGACAAATCGTTAGCTAAACGTGCGGCCAGTTTGGCTACTACTGCATTCAATAAATATTACTGATAAAAATATAAATAACGATGATGAAAAATATTCGCGAACGGGAAATATCAGCATCGTTCACGGTGGTTTTCTTTTCGACAGATATAATATATTTCGAGAATAAAAGTTGAACCCTCAAGAAGGGTAGTCCCTTGGGTAGGGCCAACCTGGTCAGCTTCAACGTCTTAAAAACCTAAGCGTGTCTGCATCAATCAGCAAAAAAGGTGGACAATGACTATCTGGTGCAATTCGGTGGGAGCATACTATCCAATAAAGACTTCATTGAAATGCTTGGGATAAGTATTTCAGACCAGCTCTATAGAAGCCTGGGTAAATATGACTTCCAAGAAACTGGGCGTCTTGTATAGGGCTAGCAGATTCGGCAACAGTAACCAACTGCTAATCCTATACAAATCACAAGTACGTCCAATTTCCTCTGGGCTGAAGCTCACAAATACTTGATAAACCTGAATGATTCTATGCAAAGGAGGGCGGCTCATCTGATTTACAAACACGTTTTTAAGAGATCGACTGCCATCTATAATGCACAGACGCAATGTAGGTATGTTGAGTCTGTTCTACAGATATGTCAATGGAGCCTGCTCGAAGGAGCTAGTAGCGTTCATCACCTCCGCGCCGGTGCACGTGCGTGCAACTCGACGGGCACGAGCGGAACATCCGTTCACAGTTGATGTTGGCTTTATGACTCGTTTTTGTGTAAATAGGTTCGTATGTGGAACGAGCTACCAGCATCTGTCCTTCCACCTACATTTAATGCGGGCCAAGGCCCATATTAACAAATCCCTTCCTAGAGACCCCTCATTAACCCGCCTCACAACGTTGCCCAACCAGGTAGCGATATAATAATTCCCCTGTATGTGCTCTGTGCCTGTACATACAAGGGCGCTCTTGTGAGGTGACACATAATGTATTTATTTTAAATCACTCTTACCGGAAAGCGCAAAAATTCGACATATGAAAAAAAAACAAAATTTTAAGTCTAATGAAATAGTTATATGAAATACCGAAGTCATGTTAACTTTTAAATAATTATGAACAATTTTTACCTAGACTGTCAATAAATTATAAAAATTGTCACTCTAACTTCAAGAAAAAAATTACATTTAATGCTCAGCACAAAAAAAAATATAGTGTTTGACGTTTTATGTAAACCTCGTCTGCTTACATTTAAATCTTTTATTATAATTCGTTTCCTTTTTTAATGCACCGGTTATAACAAAAAATAACACCGCTTCTGATAATTCGGACTAAATTTCCTGGTCCCATTCTCTTAATAAATAATAATATGTTAAATAAATTGATGGAAGCATAATATGATTGTATGTTTGATCGTGCAATCATAATGTGATGTAGCTTAAGATTAAATAAATAAAAATGAATAAATGTCGGAAAAATTATCCGATTTTTATTTTAAAAAAAATATAAATGTGGATGAATCGAAAGGGGTATCAAGATGACTGACTTCTTACAGTTTTGCTTACTGTCGACATGAAAATTATGTAAACTTATTTTTATGTTGTAAGTATATCTATGAATCGTGATGTGTGGTTTTTATTCATTTCTAAAGGAGGTAATGTAAGAAGGTGCCTACCTAGGTTTGACAAACGTGTCATAGGTATGCGCTAAAAACAATATTAACCCTTTCTCACCCAGAGTAATTTTAAAAATACACGAACTTTGAGAATTATTTACAAAGTAACTACTAAGCATATTCGTTTGCGGCTTTTTTTAAATGATTTAGTGATCTTTCCCTAGCAACACTATTTTTTTTTCGTTGGGTTGGATGCGCTGCATACACACTTTATATCATAAACAAAAACCGATGTTCGCTCCTTTTGGAATTCTGTGATTCGACTTCTCCACTACCGTAAAACGCATAATGTATTTATTGTTATTTCATTTGTTTTATCATTTTTATTTAAAGAATAATGTACGTTCTTATATACTACAAGCAAATTCTAAACAAAAAGTACATATTATAAATGGTTTTATCGTCCCAAAGTTTCTCAATGTAAATAAAAATAGTTTATAAGGTAACAAAAATGTTTCATTTGTCTACATACTAATTAATTATTTACTAGTCAGAGCCACAGTAATTTTAAAATGACATTGAATATTTCCTAAACAATAAGTAAAAAAAAAAAATTAAAATATACCAAAAATTTGCTAATAATTCCACTACACACAATCCAACGTAAATATATTTTTTTGAGAAATTAAATTGGGTAAGAAAGGTTTAATGAAAAAAAAACAATTATTGATTAGGTACTTTTTACATGATAACATTCTAATATGTAAGTACCGATATTTGCTCAGCAAAGTCACATGAAACTTAAATGTCAATATTTCAAAGGCATAAGACAACATCAACAACGCAAGGTTCGGGAAATATCAACAGAGTTTGTATCAGATATCAAATATCGTAGCCTGTCACCGCGCTTAGAGTAATATCAATCGGTTTTTATTTACATACAAATATTTTTTTAAATAACCAGCAGCATAAGTAGATTAGGCGAAACATCGCAATTGAAAGCAACGAAGGGTAACTGCCGGGTATAATGTAACTCTCTGCCAGATGAATACAAATTAAGATCGTGAAACTGAATTAATAGGAACATTTCGAAACGGACCTAATTAATTATGTATCGAAGTTACGAAGTTTTAATTGAACACGAAAGATCGCCTATATTCCGAATGTGAAAATGTGAACAAGCGTAAAAACTTTTATACGTTAATAAATAATCATTTTCCGAACTGCGGAACGGTATTCATTTAACCCAAATTACATACTTTTCGAATGAATCATCAATTTATTCGCAGATAACTTGGGCCTTCTTGGAATAATAATATTTTGAATAAGATATGAGAGAGGAAAAGAAACGTTACTAAAAGACGAATAAATCATACTTTGTTTTTCTATTTGATGAAAAATTTTCTCGAACAAAAGAAGCAATTTGTAAGAATCAGGAAATGTGAGTGTAATACATTACTTTATAATAAAAACTAGGTTTAGTACGTACCTGGCCTCGACCTTGTTTTTATAGTTGTATATCATATATAATATTTATTAACCGACGAGGCAATGTCTTTTGTTTCATTATTTTAGTATGCCTGCACAAAAACATTATTAATAGAAGTATGTAGGGGATGGGTAGCACACACAGGATTGTCTGTAGGCCGGGTCCAGGACTAAAGTTCAACGAAGGTTGTCTCTCCTTGGGCGGGAGATCTTTCAATTTTCAATGAAACACATCCTGAAAAATACTTAAGATAGACGAAATAAGCCGACGCCCGCCACTGACTTCACCATACAACAAATCAAATGTCCACAACGATATTTTATATGAATACCGCACAAGAGTCCCAACTGCTCCCAACCGTCTGGAGCCAGTGAGACTATGGCATTACCAATTGGGGAATGTTGTGAGGCTGAAGGTATTGGGGAGGGGAAGGAGAAGGGGAGAAGGACGGTGGGGAAATACCTGGCTATTCAGATCTGGTCACCAAACACGGCTAAAAGCCATTGCAAGGAACGTTTCAAGTCTGAATGGTGGTCTTTCACCAGGGCGATACTGAGAGTATCTTCCACTCTGAAACGTGCGCAAATATACTATACATTATTTTTAAATGAATTAATTGTGAAACAGCATAAATTAATTAAATAAAATTTACTTGCGCACGCCGGGATTTGAACTCGCGACCTTATGGAGGCCGTCAAAATAAATAAGATACAATATAAATGCCTTTCATTACAATATATATTTATTATAATAATGTTATATAAATGCACCTTTCTTAAATTTAAAATGTTGTCTGTTTTAAGAACCAGTTGACAAACTGATGAAAATAATATTACTTTTGGAAATAAATAAAGGAATAGGTATATAAAAAAAATATTTAAAAAAAACTTTTAAACACCAGAGCGTTCCGTAAAAAATCTTATTGCTCGTTCATTTCTTTACTTATTTGAGGTAGACCAGGGTAGGGGTGTTATTAACACCTAATTCTAATCAATAAATCGGATCCCAACAAATAAAACACAGGAGTTATCACATTTATATTGTTGTATCAATGAGAGATGATTATATTTTTGGAATGATGACGAAAGCGTTTGAATCACGGTATGTGGTCATAAAGCAAATTGCACGATGAACATCACAGTAGTACGCCCAGAACAGTGATTTTTTTTTCTTCCATAGGACGGCAAAATCTTTGCTAAACAAGAATAACGGGAAAACGTTATGTTCAACAAGCATATCGAAAATAAAAATAAACGGCCATGCCGATGCCATATTCGGTCAACAATCATAAATTACATAGATAAGATTCGCAGAGTTAATGATCGGTTGCACACCGGACAACGTTGCCAGCTCATCGAGAATAATCGATAAAACCAATAGATTTCACTGAAACGACTTCATTTTTTCAGTAATCATATTATTTATCGAGATACTAATGATGGCCTTAATTTAATATCAAGTTTGAGACACATAAATACAATGAAACAATTTTAAATTAATTCAATTGGTATTTTTAGTCATTGCATTAACCGCCCTCTCATACGAACGTACGTGATACGGCCGCTATATTATCGCCCGAACGCAACAAGCCGTACTCCGTACGTTCAGGTACAAAAATAGCTATACCCGAAACCCACAAAACATTCGTATGCGTCAAATTTGTTCCTGCGTCATTTCGTTTAGTATTTCGAGGCCAGCCGAAGCTAATGTGTTCGGGTATTTTCGTCTCCCCCATACAAGTTACGTCACTAGTCACACGTATTGTTATTGCGAAATCTAATGAGAAAAAAAAACGATGTTTTTTTTTAACTACTTTTTGAATAATAACCCAAAGGACGGGCGGTTTTAAGCAGTGAAGAGTCTGCAGATTTCACACATATTATTATGTGATATAGGACATAAAAGTTATAAATATACCAATAGTAACTTACACAGTATAACAATACGTGTATGAAAACATTAAAAAATGAAAAATCAAAACAAAAACAATAGTAAAAATACCATAAAACAAATATGTTGAAATAAATAATTTCGAAATCCGCCTACTGATGGAAAATAATTCTTGCATACTTAAAGGTACAACTAGGTCGGAAAATGGAATCTCGTGATGTACTGCGGTTGTCTCGCGTAGTGTCTGACCGGGAAAAAACAACTAAATTAACGGTGTTTGAGTGCAAAGAACCCACAGAATAAAAATGAAACAAAAAAAACACGAAAATTAACTGCAAGGCTACAACGGGTTGGCCATGTTGAAAGACTGCTCGATAATGGGACATCAAAGGCCACGGCCGACTAGATACCACGGTTAAAATGTCCTAGAAACAAAGGGCTAACCTGAAGCAGGATGGGAAGGCCCGGGAATTGGATAAAAATTACTAGGAACAACAACAGCACTTCTGGAAGAGGCCAAATCCCGCCCTTGAATGGAGTATCACGATAGGGAAGATAAATATCTAAAAATGTCGAAGTGAATACGAAGGTATGGGTACTTTAATGCGCGCAACACGGTATCATTTCCACGTACATAAATACACACTACACCACAATCTACACATCTGCCCTGATGATGGACAATGTAACACTCTCCAAAAGTTTGGCTAAAGGAGGAGGAAGCGCAACACGGCGTAATATCCCAAAAACGATTCAAGAAATAAATAACAAATGCATAGTTATGAGATGAGAACGTTGTTAGCCTTAGTGCCAAATAGTTACCTACTTAAGCTTATTTTGTTTACAAGTTTAAGCTAAACGATCGTACGCCAAAAAAAATGCATGTAAAATTTTCTATCGGACTGAAAGAAACCATATTTTTTCATCATAATTTCAGGCAGGTATAATTTCTTGACTGAAACACTCCAAACGCTGCCATATTACAGAGCCGTGGAGGAAAGTGCTCCTACAGCCACTTCGCTTGTTCGGCCGAGCGCAATCTTGGACGATTAAAAATAATTACTGACTGTTGACATGAAATTACATTAACAGCGTTTAGACTACGTGGTACAGGTATGAAAATATTATAAAAACCTTTGTTCGGCAACGTTTATGGTACGCTGCCCCCGAACTCATATTTTAGAAATAATTGAGCACCTACACATTCATTACCAATAATCGCTGGTCAATGAAACATGCTGCTTGGGTAAAAATTACTCGTTGTCAAAGTGATACAATTGGATTTCATTGAAATTAAACAAATATAAAGAAAGGTCGAGCGACGGATGGAGTTCGGAAATCACAACGGGTATCGACTTTTTCGACTCCCCTTTCAGTGGAAAGCTCTCTACTTGACTTTCAAATTTTAAAACATTTGTACACTGAAAAACATAATACGAAATAACGTAATAAAGCTTCAAAGGTAAAGCACAACAAGTTCATAAAATAAAATCACCTATTCAAAATATGATTTCTAAAGAAATTGTTTTTATGATTAAATCGCAGAACTCCAAGATAAACCTAATTTACTTTAATACTATTAAATCTGGTTTGGTCCCTGTTATTTGTACGCGAAGAATTCCGCATTCGAAGGTATTAGCAAACCGTTTTAGAAATTATTACTTTTCATTCATTTCATTGCCGGCAACCCGGGCGTTTATTGGCATAAAATTTAAACATTTACACGTACTTTACTGTATCATTCATTAATATTACATAATTAATCAAGAACCGGGAATAGAATGCAATAAAGGGGTTTCCATGACAATAACGCGACACACAGAGCGTTAATATTAAACTGTCTCCAATGTAACGCATTATTCGCGTAGTAAAATAGTCTGCGATAATACAAAGCTAACGGCTACGGAGCTTCCTGCTCGATTCCCACCCCAGTAGGAATAAACCTGCGACTGTACCGTACAGCTGTACAGTTAGCGGCGCGGCAGACAATTCGACGCTATAGGCTGAAGCCTGCAGGCTGCGGAAATCTGCGGGGCCTGAAGAGTGGGGAAACGGAAGTAGGTAGTAATAGGGTTTCTTCAACTTCTCAGGCCGTGACATAGATAATATTGAATATCGCGATCCTGTAGTTGAGAGCTCTGTTAGTTTATTTTTAATTTTTATTCAATAACATCATACAATTTAGGAATCTGTTTACCCCATCATACTAGGCACATGTCCGTAGGACAGAGGACGAATATGTTGCTCTCAACACGCTTTCTGTTAAATGCGATGTTTATAAGAAAAGGGGAGAGATTACAACGGATCTATGAGCGGTATGCATTTACTTTTGTTATCGAAATCCAAGAAATGAAAAAAAAATACATACCTACAGCAAATAAAATCTGTTAATAATTCAAATACGGTTATTGCGCACAACTGCAATTGTATGTAAATATATTTACCGCGTAAAGGTGATTTTTGACTAGTTAGTCAATAATTTTTTTTAATTGGTATTGATATTACTTAATGAAAATAAAAAAATAACTTTGTTTATAACCACGAGATTTTATTTGAAATTTGTTAGGACCGACCGGTTTCGCTTAACACAAGCATCATCAGGGTACAAAATTAAAACTGACAGTTTGATTGCTTATGTTAAGCGAAACCGGTAGGTCCTAATAAAATTAAAATAAAATCTCGTGGTTATAAACAAAGTTATTGTTTTTTATTTTCATTAAATATGTCTAACCACAAAGTGACTGCTTTCTATCAAAATATGATATTACTTAATTAAATCAGAATATATTAACATTGATACTAATATTACTTTTTCTGCTATATCCTTAAATTAAACAAGTACCTACACTCGTGTATAGAATTTCTTCATCCCGCTCAACACATTGGAGCAATCGTTCTATTGTTGAAATATTTTATTACTGCTTTCTATCAAAATATGCTATTACTTAATTAAATCAGAATATATTAACATTGATACTAATATTACTTTTTCTGCTTTATCCTTAAATTAAACAAGTACCTACACTCATGTATAGAATTTCTTCATCCCGCTCAACACATGGAGCAATCGTTCTATTGTTGAAATATTTTATTACTGCTTTCTATCAAAATATGATATTACTTAATTAAATCAGAATATATTAACATTGATACTAATATTACTTTTTCTGATTTATCCTTAAATTAAACAAGTACCTACACTCGTGTATAGAATTTCTTCATCCCGCTCAACACATTGGAGCAATCGTTCTATTGTTGAAATATTTTAATCTTTTGGCAATAGTACGTTCAGTGCTTTGTTTTCTAAAGTTAGTTTTTCACAATATTTCAGCTTAATCGAGAAGAACTTGCGTTTGAAGAGTTTGATGAAATGTATCTTTTACAGATTCTTAACAGCACCAAAACAAAGAAAGGTCCAGATGGAGTGGATTTTAATTATTTTTATAAACAATAATTATTAGCCTGAAACACTCATCCAAATTGAAAAAAACCTTCGAGAAAAGATTAATGTCGCCGACAGGACTCGAACCTGCACCCTTCTGATTGCCGGTCAGATGCTCTACCGTTGAGCTACGTCGGCTTATCGCAAACCTGCCAAGTTAAACAATATATACTAGTGTTTCATTCAATAATTACTGTTTTTATTATATTTCACTTGTAAACAACCAACTTTATTAGTATGAGAAAGGCTTGTAACGGCTAAATCCCTCAATAGATGGCGTCGAGACAAATTATGTCTACATTTTATTGGTGAAAAATGCTTTGACTTGTCAAATATTTATTAATTGATAAACTAAAGTTTTTAAGACAAGATTTTTGTGCATAAGGGTAACAATTATTTTTATATTTAATTCGATTTTAATTTTTTGAGAGACGCGATGCCGGTAACCAGAACCTTATCTATTCAATATAATAAATTAATCGATACGAAGTGGAAAACGTCTATTGTGATCCCTATTCCAAAAGTTGTTAATACCAAGAAATGTCAAGAATTTAGACCAATAAATGTGTTACCAAAATATTAATAGATACTGGAAATGGTAATAAAGAGGCAACTCGTTAAGTTGAACTAATTTGGAAAGACATAACATATTATGCGACGATCAATCAGGATTCGGGATCAATAATTCCTGTGAAGCGGCGATAAACATAGCGATTCCTGGTGAAAAAAAAATACAAATTTAAAAAAAATTACCATTGCAGTATTCTTAGATTTTAAATTAGCCTTTGAAACGGTAGAAGGGGGAAAAACTACTAGAAAAATTAAAAGCTATAGGTCTTTCTAAAGTAGCTCTAAAACAGGTAACAAAAGTTGAAAGTTCAGTATCAGAACCGATAGAAAATAACCTAGGTGTTCCTCAGGGGTCGGTATTAGGCCTAATTTTATTTATGGTTTACATAAACCATAATAAATAGCAAAATCAGACTATTCGCAGACGATACGTCAATATACATTCCATGTGAAGAGTACGCAGACAATAATTTAAAAAAAAAAAACAAATTAAAACTGAATGTAAGCAAAAATATAGAAATAGGCAATAAAACGCATAACATAGGGTTGAATTTGACGATTGATGATGAAGATATTGAAAAAGTAAATTAAATGCCTGGTGTAATATTGGATTCAAAACTAACTTTCACAGCAAATTTAGAATATGTGTTAAAAAGGTTATCAAAAAAGGTAAATTTTCTTGGAGCTAATTTATAAAACCGTAGTTGCTCCACATTTGGACTATTGTTCTATGATATTATATTTGGCCAATGAGGAAAATCTAAACAAGCTAGAAAATAATCATTGCAAAAAATAATATTAACAAATCTTAAATGAAACACGAAACCACAGAAAATAAAAGGATATCAGTCGCATCTGGGAATCAATAATTAAATATTACAATGAGGTTTATAAGCTTATAAGTTGTTAAAATAAATATAAGCTGGAAATTATTCAAAACAGAGCTATGAGATGTATACTAAGGAAAGGTAAATATACAAGTATCAATCAAATGAGAAAAAACCTCGATTGTTTTCAATAAAAATGTACATAATTATGAAACCAGAAATGTAAATAGAATTAGATTACCACATATGAGAAAACAGAATCACAGAACTGCTTAATATATAGAGGACTGAAAACGTATGATGAGATACCTGAAAATCTCAAGAATAAATGTATTTAGAAATATTTGCTATGCTTATTGTAAAAGTATAATTATATAAACAATGAAATGTAACCATGTACGTATTAGTTAATATACATAAAATGTAATAGAACTAACTCAATCAATAATTTAAAAAAATATATATATATTAAACTGAAGAACACCTGCTCTAGTAGGTACTAGGCATGAGGTAGATAAGGTAGGTAAGGGAGGTACTAGGGAGGTGCTCGGGGGACCTTCTCGAGCCTACGCCACCAACCAGCCGCTTTATGACAACTAATGGCGTAGTAAAGAGAATAATTAGATTCGACTCGAGGTTGGCGGGGTGCTGGAGATTAACACTTTCAACAGGAATTAACTAACAATTGCCAATTGACAGCTCAACTTTTAAATTATTATATTTACAGTCCGTGTTTCCAATCCTACAAAAGCGCGATAATTAAAATGTCTGGATTAAGAAATCTTATTAAAATATATAAACAAGGCTTCAAATGGATAATTGTGTTGTTAACTTGTATAAGGAATTTAATCTCGGTTTGAAATGATGAAATTTCGCTTACTTTACTAGAGCAGCCGACTCAGCTGGACCGACACAGTTATTTACATTTATAAATTAAAATATCCTGAGAGGCTTATAGCAGTAATTCATTAGTGGTAGCTGGAGAAACGGGGAAATTTTCATTTCAAGTGCAATCGCCTCGCCAGCGCTCAGCAGAGCTCCAAATGCGTAGTTAAGGTCTAAAACTGGCCAATTCACGGCCCAATTAACCCGACAGTTTGAAGGAAGAAAAATAAAAATAAGAATTAAGGTGGAAATTTACGACGGAAAAAAAGTGCGAGAGCGTTTCATCTTCCGGCCGGGGAATTTAATTTCTATCGCAGACGCAGCAGTTACCTAATGCCTAAATATATAAAAGGTTTTATAAGACTTCCAAGAACACTTTGAAACGGGGGAGAAAATTATTCTGACTGGTTTCTTCGAAAACACAAAGCGTTAATACTCCATGAGTAGAAAAATGTTCGCTCACGCGAAAAGTTACCAACGTATATATTATATAAATAAAAACAGAGATACCTCATAATTGCGAATAAATGCAATTATAAAAAGTAGATACTGAGAAAATTCAATATACCTACTTGCATTAACATGAGCGAATTTGAATAATAATACCGTTTTATATCATACTCAGCGCAGGATCACGAGGAGTGGAGGAACCTTGTACACGATGGAGATTGGAGTGGGAGTCACGAGGAAGCGACTAAAAGATATCATATAAGGAGGTTATGTCTAGAGGTCAGGTGAGACTCATAAACGTACCTTTCAAAGGACAAAGCGAGGAAAATAATAGCTGCCATAATGATAACAGTTGAACATTTCATTTTACGTATTCAATTTCCAAATAGTCCGATCTCCCTAACTGCTAACTACCACCCGGGGAGAGTTTTCCTGGCGGACGCTTACTTTGCAGAAGAAACACCTTGAAATGGAGTGTCGCTCGAAGGAACACCAATTCATGGCCAATAAGTGACTCAATTACCAGGAAACTACGAGTCGGGCGGACTCATGTTCAAATGGGGGAAATATTGGAAGGGGACTAACACACTTTAAAGGAAATCGAGGCGAATAAAAATTTAAATGGTTTCGTGCTGTAAAAAAAAGAAGAGGGGAATAAAGGATCCTCGGATATTTGTTGGGCCTTGAAAAACAATATTACCCTTGAGGGAAATATTTTCTGTATTTTCAGTAAAATCCAATAACTAGAAAAACATGAATACTCGTCAAATTTCAGACGCCGTCGGTGGATGTATAATGAATCTGAAATTCAATGGAAAAATAATGTAATGAGAAGAATGAATGAATAAACAAAATTTGATGAGATTCAATATTATACGTGCAAAAAATTGGCAACTAAAACAGTGATGAAAAAATATCTTTGTACGCGTTATATTCATCCCGTAACGAGTCTCTTTTAAGGATGTGGTATCAACACGAACTTCCCGCCGCGCCGCGCGGAGTTTTAATGGAATTCCTGTCACAGGGGGCGGCCCCGGCCCTATCTCCTGACTCCCGACTCCCGACTATAAGCCGTTTCACTGTACGATGTACTAAGGAAGCGATGTGATCATATTAGTAGAGCCTTCGCCCGCGATGAAATATAATGAGATAGATCTAACACTTCGATGTCGGATATATCGATACACATTATAAAGGCGACTTGGGAACTTTAGCTTAGAATAGAGTTAGACATATTTGGCTCACAATCACATTTTAAATAAAGCAAATTGTAAAAAATTGCATTTCTATGCCATCTTCGACGATTGGCCGAAATATATTTTCTATATTTGCATTTTGCAACATCTATGAACGGTTAATATTGTGTAAGATTCTGCATAGTCAAGTGAAAAATATTATGGTAGAATAATTTTTCAACGCCTTTTAATCGCCCCTCAATGGCCCTGTTGCACCTGAGGCCACCACCGCTCCCAGGAATCTCTTCAGTGCCCCCAGGGAGGGGGGGGGATATCGCCCACTATGGCCAATCACTGATCTAGGAACATTGCAACATCATAAACACTTTTTATAAACATTTTATTTTCCAAGACTAGCGGCGTGTTTCCGAAGTAGCATTGTTTTGCCTAAAATTCCGCACGTTTATCTATTTCGCCGTTTTAACAAGAAACTAGAGCAAAAAGCTCTTTGCTTCTCACGGATGTTGCCGACAGTCCACGTCCAGGAAGCCACCACGCCGTGGCAGCACACATTAATTTGGCTGGATGAAAGAAAACAAAAGCCATAAAAACAGGGCCGGAGAGCGCAAGCCGAAGTCGTGGTAAAAAAGAATACAGAGTCGCAGGTTTATTTGGCACCCACTAAGGCAAGCGAGGAAATTGCAAACAGCGAGCGCAGCGGTGCAGGAGGCTTCACGCCCGGCCACTATGTGTGCGGGAAGATGGTAGACGGGACATTTCCACGGCAGTAATTAAAAGTGTTGCGGGAACACAACAAGCCGGCTCTAGAAAACGGTATTCTTATTTTCAGTACGCGAGACTTTCTGAGAAATAGACTAATGGAATGTTTAATATTTTCGTCGAAAATAATCACTTCGTGGTTGGACAACATACATTATATGAAATTAATCACTTTTTACACCAGAATTTTATTTTTAATCATTGAACGGCTGCGCGGACTGTTTCATACAAAACTTAATATTGGATTTGAAGCCAAAATACTCACCTAAACCTAATGATGTTTATTTTACGGATTAGAAGTAATTTATTAATTTTTGTTTTACATTATGAAATATTAAAGGAATACAGTAAAGGAATACATTTTTCGCGATTTTAGAGATCCGCCACCGCCGTCGCCGCTGTCGCCACAGTGATTTTCCTCTTTTTTCGAAAGTGTATAATTTCATCACGCTCGGAATAAAACTGTACATTTGTATACAAAACAAACAAACACCACCCGTCCGGGACATTCATCTTTATATAATAGAAGAAGCTATTCTACGATACATTATTTATGTAGAAAAAAAAAAGAAAATATAAATTGAATTTATCTAATTTCGGGCACCTACATAAAGTTTAATAAATAAACAAAAAAATACTGTGGGAAAAATACCTCAAATAAATAAATAATTATAATAATAAATCGACCATATTTTCTAAAAGTAAACACACTTGATAGTGAGTTGCACTCGTACATTATCGTAAATATTCGTACTTGGAAAAATGGGATGAAAATGTAAGTGCGAGGACTTGAAAGGGCAGCAATAATCGTTTGTCATGGGCTAACCCACACTACCACCCCCACCCCCCCGACTTTTGGGCGGGTTCCCTAGGGATAGGGGGGGGACCCGGCATTCCCAAGGCGCGGATGTGTGTAGCTCCAGGAGTATCCCAGGCCAGGGGGGGGTATGAATATTGCTACAGGAAGTTCTACGCGTTCTTCTCAAGATAGGGATGTAAATTTGAATGCTTACGAAATTTATTGTGACACAGGGCGAAACTTTGTATAATGAAAACGCTACAATATTAAACAGAGCTCACGAATGGAATTTACAAAAAAAAAACTCATCTTAAATTCCGATAATGGTTGTTTTAAAATTTTCAGCGCAGTAATTGTATGCTTCCGAAGAACGGGTAATTCGCTCAACTTTATATAAATAATTATAAATCCATTAGTCTTGCAGGAATCCTCCACGAAGGAAAAATTTGAGAAAATATTTTCAGAATAACCCAGATGTTTAAAATGGGATAAGCTCACAGAGCTAAGAACCGGAAGATGTAACATCTGGTGGCCACTACATCGGATGGTGACAAGATTATTTTCAATTTTAGAAAAGGCCGGAAAGGTGAATCGTAATGTCGTCGCTCAAACGGATGACATTATAGTTAACTCTTGAAAGATGTATCTCAACCATAAAGCAAAAAATTGTTTACTATTGACATCAAAAACTCTCGAACGGTGAGTTTTAGTGTCATAAAATCTACGCAGCTTGTTTCTGTGTGGAATTTCTATGTCAACGCAACTGTATTCAGATCGCAAAATCATTTCCTTCGTGGGTTATGAAGCTTTTGAAATATTCACGTATTCATCAAAATATAAGGCAAGAAATTATGGGTTTTTTCTTATACATATTTCAATTCCAAATTCCAAACGAAGCCAAGAAGTTAAACCAGTAAATTATTAAAACTTTTATATAAAAGGTATTTTGCTAGGAAAAATGTGTAGTTTTATTCTGATTTAAACTGAAAAAGAAATGGTATTTAGGATACCCATCCAGTGCACCTCTAAATCTATCCAGCCAAATGAGAAAGCACGTGCAACGTTCGTCAAACAAGAGTTAAAAATAACTGAAAGTAGTGCGTGTTTAAGTTCATGTGTTTATTTACGAAACAGAGTAAATATTTTTCAGCTTTGGAAAAATATTTACGACAGCGAAAGCAGAATGCCGCCAGCTTTATATTAGACTATTCATGGTTTCAGAATACATTGTCATATTGAAGCCGCATTCCGCAGAGAAGAATCTTTAAGGGGGGAGTCGCCAGTCGCCACAATACGATGGCAGAGATATGGCGAACCACCCGATTACATATACATCTAGAATCGTCCGGTTGGTCATTGAGATTCTTCGTTAGATTTCGGTTGGTCAATAAATGTTTATGGGATTAGTCCGAGGACGCCCACTCTATTGTGTCCAGTGCTGGGACGTCTTACGGTACGCGAGGGCATAGGACACCGGGTACTTTCCCCGGTTCTGGACACTTGACATACCCTGGCTCGGGGCACATGTGGAACTGGGTTTGGCGTGTTTGATAGCGGGGCATTACCTGCAAAGAAAGGAAACACATTTATTAGTTTTGACGCCACACAATGGGTAATGGGATACATTTGAAATGTTTCCATAAAACACATAACATATCATCATTTACTACATTAAAGGTGGAATCAACGCATTAGAAAAAGTAAATATTCAGCATTAGAAAGAAAAAATCCAATAAGAATATCTTAAGACATTATCATCGCTGTTTGACTCAACCTCGTGTATCTACAAAAAGAATTTTCTCAGGAGGTGAAAGAAACTGTATATTAAAAAAATATGTTCATATAGATCAACAAACACTGATTCTGAATATATAAGTTTATTATATATAATTAATTATAAGTAGAATTAATTGTCATTTTAAAACGATTAAAACCATAAGAAACTTAAACGCCCTATGATTAGTCGGCGGGTTCTAACAGAACTTAGACCACTCCGTCACGGCTTGGTCAAATTGCGGGTAAATTCGCGCGATGTAGCGCTGCGTGGACCTGCATACGGGTAATCACTGCCGAATACAAATTATTTCAAAAGTTTATTAATTGACAAACTAAAGTTTTTAAGACAAGATTTTTGTGCATAGCGCAAAAATAATTAAAAAATTATTTATAAAAATAATTATTTCAAAAGTATTCAAATTATGGGTTTGATGATTTCATACCGACCCGTGTGGAAGTGACCTTACTATTAACCGACAAAACCAAGGTACGTATCCCACCCTGCTTCCAAGACTTCGATCGTTTTGACGGACCTTGAAAAAAAAGTGTTTTGATACTAGAGGCATTACTTTTATTAAATAATATCATATTGTTATCTAACGAGAAATTAGTCTGTATTTTAACATAACTAAAAACTTTGTTTTGAAGTTACAACATTTTAACTCTAAGCCATCGATTTATAAGTTCGTCTCTTTTTTATCTGTTTTGTAATCACTTTTTCTAAGGTCACTAATGCACTTTCATTTTTATATGATATTAAAATATAATATTTGCATTTGATGCTTAAGTTGTATCGTCCTTACCAGAAATAATTTAATCAAACCACTTCGCAGTTTATTTTTTGCATTTTTTTTATTATTAATATCGATAAAACATAATTACAAAGGCATGTTCGATGTCTGTCTAACTTAAAAAATTCCTGTGTCGAGACTGACTTATATTATTTTATGAATTATCTACTATATAACGTATAGTGCAATTTTTAAGGATAAATTTTTGTGATAAAACCACCGCCCTTGGGGTGGTTTTATCACAAAACGGCGCTATATAACGTTAACAATTTTTATATGCAAATATGAAGAAAAAACATTACGTATAGGTACAACATTCTGGAACCATAATGACCAGTAAGCATAAGCTATATAAGCACGTCCCGATTATACCATAGATAGAGGCATCCATAATGATAATGACCTAACTCAATCAAGCTGTACTAAATATCGAATCAAATCGTAACTCATAAATATGTGAAACCCGGAAAGGTCTTTACCAATGTTTTTATTGCAAAGCACAATATAAAAAGAAAAACACTGCCAAAACCAATAAAACAGTCATTGTTAACTAAAAATAAATCACACTTTGGCATTCACGGAACAAACGGAACCGGCAATCAATCAAAATTGACGGAATCAACGTGGCTAGGAGTTACGTAGGACTAACCAGTACCTATGTACAACTGTTCGGGTAAGGCCCAGCGAGCGTCACGTAGAAGGGTAGACTTGGTAACAAAAGCCTCAGCCCCGTGCTTACTCAGCAAACATTCGGCGGAGATGAAAAAGCTCCCGAGAGGTCTATATCAGCTGGAAAGTTTCATGTATCTGTGGGAATTGGGCGGACTTACATGGAGATTACATTATTTCAATTGAGTGTCACGTTTCGCACGGCCGTGATTGCCTCCATTCATTGAAAAGTTAAAAAAGGCGGCCATTTGATATTTGTTTCGTTTGCTTCATAATATTTGTAAAAAAAAAACAGGCGTCAGGAGGCAACGTGAATTTCAAACAGAATTTTGTATTTTGTTACGAAACTTGACAGTCCAAAGTTAACACGAGGACAAATTCAAATGTTTCGGGAGAAGCAAAAGAATTATTAATTATTTTGTTTCAGGAGAAGCAAAATAATTAATAATATTTTTTGTGTTTAATTCGCAGAACTAACTCGATTTAATATATTTTCTTAAATTTTATGTAAATCTTATTTAATAATGGTATTATTAAGTTCTGCAAGTATTTTAGTTTTTTTTTTATATATTGCGACATTTTCAAACTGTGGTTAGGCCACGTTGAGACCACTTACGTATATGTTAACCCCCAACCAATTTCAATTTTGTTGGTGCCTAAAATGATTTATTACCGGTAAAATCGATTTACTGAGAAAATATTTGTGATAATAGATTCTGTGAGGTACTTACAGTCGAAATCTGTTTTCGCCGCATTAAATGGCAATGTTTTCTTAATTGTTTTATAATGACGTGAATTGACTGATTTAAATGAGTTATATTTTCAGTTTTGTGAACATACCGAGAAATGGGGAATAAACGATTTTCCTTAATTTATTAATTAATTTTAAAAAAAGCGAAATAATGTTTACATAAGGCAAAAAAAAAATCCTTAAAATAATACAAATCTACACAACTTTAACTGTTATTTTCAGCATTTTAAATTCGGACAGTCGAATTTCTCTGAAACAGAAATGCTATAAAAATATTTGGGGCGAGAAAAAAAATCACTAGTATAAAAGTAAGTAGTGAAATGGAAATACGGCACACCCTCAATGTTTTATTTTTTTATTTAGAGGGAATAAAATGCCCATACATGACCAAATTACGTACGTGCCCAATCGACTGACATGTTCAATTGATTTATAGCGCGATAGGAAAAAAAGGGAATGAAGCACCACGTACAGAGCATAAAATACACATTTACGTAGAAGGAGAAATATCCTCAATCAGCGAAATTTAGATCGGCAATAAAGGGTACCGATACACAAGCGGCCGGGGCCGGCGTACCTGCGGGAGATTCGGCTTTTCTTCGGCCGGCTTTCCTGGCAGAGTGAGATGACCTTTCATTTTCAATTTCCACCGTTCCTGGTGCCGGAGCTCATTGGGCATTCCGTCGGCGGGGGCGTATAATGATCGCGCGCGGATAGCCTTTGAATACTGGAATACAGTGGATACTGGATACCGCTCCGGCCAGAACTAAATATTTACGATTTGATACATATTTATGTACCGACCGAATTCGTTTGCCTCCTCGAGGTAATTTAGGCAGAATCTCGGTACAATTACACAAATTAATAGGTTTATGCGTCTGAGAAGGTATATCTCACGTAGAATACCTCCCAATGAGGCGGTAGGGTATTTATGTATTGCACCCGTACGATATTTCGAAAGCTTTGAGGCGCTGAAACAAAATCATGTCGAATCACCGTTATGTTTGAAAGGTTATATTTTCAACTCCGCAATGCTGTGGCTTATTGATGGCATAAATAACCATCACACTATTTCTCGGTTTCCATGACAATTCAACACACGTATGAATCGGCACACCTTTTAAAAGAGATATAAAGACATTTAAAATACGAAAAAAACAAATGAAAACATAATCTAATTAAAATACAAGTTATTAAAAAAAAAACTTTTAAAGTGTGCCGATTCATACGTGTGTTGAATTATCTGGTAATCATTTCCCGAAGGGGTGGACAGGGAGAATAAAACAACACGCAACTCCGTCCGGCACACACCGCTGCTTCATACACATTCAAACACACTTTTCTGTTATTCGACTTGTCTTGAAAAGTAAATCAAACTCTAGTAATTGATTTACTTGATCTTATCACGTTTTCATGGGACGTACCCGACTTCTTCACGATACAGATATATATTATGAACCTCTCATGTTTATATCATCAATTAAAACACATTTAAACTTCATGGGTATGAATGAAATAGTATGATATCCAGAGGTGGGTAGGACACACGGTAAGAATCCGGGCAGACCGAGTTCAATTCTCACAACTTTTCAGAACAAGTAATGCATAGTGAAAGGGTAATTTCATGAATAAATCAGTAAAAAATCTATATAAACATTTTTGTTTATATTGTATTTAATTACTCCGGAATAGGTAATAAAACGCATTAGCTTTGTTAAGGGCCAACACTCAAAAATGGTCCTAAACATCAATTTGTAGGGTGCCAACTCAAGCAATACCACAAATGATTTATCTAATCTTTAAATTTTATGAAATACATCTCAAAATTTCTAAAAATACGTGCCGTTTGAAAACCAATGAAACCAATTTTTAACGTTTTATGTAAAATTCCGTATAGAATTTAAAAAATAGCAGTTTGTGGATTGTCGTTTGTCGATTGTCTTTTGAAACCCTTTACATTTTCCTAATTACCCGTTTATAATTTACAGATAATCATTCATAGTATTTCTTGAGTTAGCAACCTGCAAAGTCTGTATTTTTGGGTGCTGAGCGCTAAACAGAGTTACTGTGTTTCATTTTGAAATTATTCCAATTCAATTAATTCACCCGACCCTAAAATATGAAAGTAGGTATAACATTATTATTATTGACGTAACTAAAATGAACAGCTTCATTATACCGCCGTAGACTGCGGAGGTCTACAGCCGCACAGATTAATTTATTCCCATGTCACAGTCAGTTAACTAAAGACCGGTCATTAGTAGTTTCATTTGCCCATAGAATTGGATGAACGTCCCAATTCCTCCGGCAAAGGTTCTCCCTCTAGTAATTTAATCACATTGACGTTTTATAAAGTACGTTACGTTAATTATCCTAACATATAAAAATAAACTTCACAAATAGTTTTAGTTGGTGCCTATAAGATTAAACAACAATATTTTAATTGATATAAATCATATAGGTATGTGAAAAAAACAATATAATTTATTTTAACCCTTTAGGTGCCACGTGTATTTTTTAAAAATGCTGGAGAAGCGTCGATAATCCATGAATATTTTTTTTTTTTGATTATTTTATTTTTAGACATATGTTTTCAATAATGTGACGTAATTTTAGAACCGTGGGTAACGCGTGACGAATTTTATGGCTCGAGCTATATCGTTCTGTGGCACCCAAGTACAATAATGTATCAGAACGATATATCGTTCGGTGGGACCTAAATGGTCATGTAATTTTTTTAATAAAGTTTTATTAAACTGTGACAAACTTACAGACAACCTATTTATCTTATTTCTATACAGGTACTTATAATGAAACCCTTAAAATGTCTTCATTCTTAATAATTAATTTCCGAGTAAAACAAGGGTTATTTTAATGGTTAAAACACGGTAAAGTTTCCGTACTTAAGGGTTATAATGTTCGTTTAGCGAAACAGCAGTCACGCGTAATCATAATAAGCTAGCAGAACTTTACTATAAATAAAAATAAAAATAATAGTTTTTTCTTCAAAGGATGTTCAATCACTGTGCGGAGTAATATTTATTAAATAAACTAATACTAATGTGAAAATAAATTTAAGACAAAACAATAAAATAAATAAAAAAATGATTATAATTTTTTTTTTTAAATTAACTTCAAATTAAAACGAGTTCTACAAAAAAAATATTAATTGTTTGTTTAAATGTTAATTCACTTATTAAGTCATCTTGAATATTCGCAAAAAAGGACGATATTATATCAAATAAAAAAATGGGCCAGCAAAGAAATTAAGAATCTTCATTAACTACCAGCGAAGGATTCTGTACGACTGAAGCGAGTCTAGTTAAATACAGCAAATACCTGCTAATGAGATCAGCAGCATACTTGCAAAGATAACGAGTCCTAATGAGAGAGATAATTAAAACAGGGGTGGTGGTAAGAGAGCTTCTCAGCTTTAATTTCTTAACTTTAGAGCAGACATTTTTTTTCTCTTTTTTGAAGCAGAAAAAACTCAATCGGTGAGCCCTGGCGTCATGAAACGTGAACACCGTTTTCTTTCAGCAAGTTTTAGGTCAACGCAACTTTTATCTCGCAACGTCAATTCCATTATGAGCTGAGCTTTGAAATATTAATGACGAAAATGAAAAAAATAGGCTTCTTTGTTCAACAAGAAAAAAGATTACGAATTAAGTCGGGAGGAGCCGGATTGTGATTACTAGTTAATTATGAATACTTGATAAAGAAAATTGAATGTTTTTTGGGAAAATTATATGAGGGGTTGTGAATCATGGCATACAAAAATAAATTGCTTTCTGTAAACTACGTCTTAATTAACCACTTACATTGAAAGCACTGCAATATTGTGTTTTTTTACAAGAAAAAACCAGAGGCAATCTATTGTAACGAGATAAGTCTATGAAGGCTTGGTTCCGTGCATATTTTCCGCGGAAATAAGCAAGATGAACGGAGCAGAATTATGGTTTTGTTATTCAACGCTTTCCGGAGTACACCCTTGAGATTAAGCTTGCCCCATTTTAAATAGATAAATGGTGGAAACATTTATGCACAAAACTTTCCCAGAGCGCCACAGTGGAATATTATTGTAAAATAGACAGAACATTATTATTTATTTCATACAACAATACACCATGGTTACAAAATGTGACAGTTCTAAATTATCGGTTTAAATTATTTTTTTTCCTTTTTCGGAAATTCGAGCCGAAAAATTCCACCTGCTGGGTAAATTTCGTCCGTCACGCTATGTTATGCGAACATGAACGTATAAAAGAAATTCCGCGGACACAATAAAAGCAAAGTTTCACTCAGACACAATTGTTCGAGGTCCAGATTAGCAAGTAGTGCGGCCACGAAATGACACGTACATAGACACAGAAGCTATTAAGTTAATAGCCTTGTGGGATAGATGACACGAGATGTCGTGATTTGGAAAAAAATACCTATTTAGTCTATTTTTTAAAAGAACCTTCCATAAAATATCTATACGTTACTTAGTCACGTAAACCCCTCTCAAAAAAATAATTAACTATCACTGACATAAATAATGGAGTTATGCCATACTACGGTGTCCTTCGGACAAATTTCCACTTAAAACACTCCAAATATACGCACAAAACCTCATACTATACCCTAAGGAAAGAAAACTAATTACCTCAATACACGGAAATTCAAATATACAATAACCTACCTACTTCCAAATATCAAACGCATAAATCAAGTTTGAAACACGCTTATTAAACAAAAATGTCATTATACCTAAAAACGAATTTTAAAGGGTATTTTAATGCAATACCAATCCTATAAGCAAAATATTTTTTTTATAGCGAAGTGGATTCGAATTATGATATATGACACATTTTAAAAGATTAATAGAAAATTCTGACAGCAACGCAGAAAAACACATTTACCGTGGAAATGGAGAAATTTGAGATGGAATCATATTAAGTCCTGACACACACGAAGTGCTCCTAAATAAAACGTCAGACTATAACATATTACGGGATAATGCATGCTGAAACTGAAACCAATTTACAATTTTGATTAGTTTCAGGTCAGATCCGGGATAAACAGACCATTTTCTTTTCGGACATTGGCCCTGAAGACGAAATAGGGGTAAGTCACTTGGTTAAATAGGGTTTGTTCCCAGGGCCGGACCCAATCTCGGGGGATTACCCCAGTCATTAGAGTAGAGACTAGTGCACCCTCTACCATCCCCCCCCCCTCTTACTACACACTTCTCTTCCTCCAACTCGAGCAGGAACGTTTCAGGCTTCAGGGGTTAAAGCAAACAACACGGGGAAGCTTTTCCGGTGGGATGTAAAAGCGCCGTTATTTTAAATAAAGGTCCATTTCATTCAAGAGAATTCTTAATTCGTTCTATGAACAGACCTTGAGTTTTAAGCGAGAATAAATAATGGACGACGATCAAAGAGAATGAGTAATTATTCATAATTTCCACTACTTTTCTGCTGGAACGTTTCTTAGACAAGAATATAAAATTACAAGAAACCGATCAAAATTTAAAAAGAGTTCATGTGAGTTTTAAAAAAGGTGACAGTGAATGCAGAAAAATCTTGATTAGTTTGGAAAGTATTTTAATTGGCCCGGGCTTCGCAAAAAAACACATAATTCGAGAGACATGCAGACGAAATAATTCCAACGATACCAGTGCAATCAGTAAGACGTCATTCGCGCGAATCGCCTCCAAAACAACGTGGGTACAACGTGCGGTAATTTTGATTATTTTAAAACATACATCCTTTTTGGAAATCTATTCTCGAAACAAGGGTTCACGTGCCGAAATATATCGTTTTAATCACGTAAGTAAGGTAATAGCAAAGGCACTTAATGTAATGCAGAGAAGCGTCACTCTCCGCAGCGAGTCACGCACGGGAGTTATGGGTGTCAAGAACGCTGTGCGGAAACAAAGCAAAAAGGCTAATCCATTTTTCATACATAACTTATTTATGTAGGCTCGTACAAAAATTCGTTGAATAATAATTTTTATAGAAGTCTACTGCGCTATTAGTATACAGTGCCCCTACTAATGGGGTATTCATGAAGATTGTTACAGTAACAGGTTGCAACAATGAATAATTATTGTAGATTTTTTTACAGATTCACAGATTTTTTTACAGATTCACATAAGAGAATGCGAGTCAAGACGAATCCCAGATATAGGAATCTCAGGGGTCCGAAACACAGCTGGACAAACGATTTTAAATCTTCTTTTTGTCCACACATTGTTCAGCAGATGACCAGCATTCAGAATCGATGCTTGAAATGGATTTACCTATGTTTAGTGACCAAACCTGAAAAGTCAGGTAAAACCTAACCATGCTCTTCCCCCTTCGCCGCCCCCCCCCCCAGAAAGACATCCTTCAGCCTTATAAAATTCATCAAATGGGGATGCCATAAATCCAACGGCTCCGGGCAGTCGAGACTCAAACGCATACAAAAAATATATCGAAACAAGTTTAGAATTTTTAAAACAAGCTTAAAGTTGGGCGTTTATTATTACTCCATAAAACGTCAAAAGCCAGGTGAGCTAATATCCTGCCATAAAAAATACTTGTGACTCGAGCCAATTTTTTTTTATGATGGCAACTAAGTTTCATAAACCCAGTATTTTTAACCAGCTAATTGCATGATAAAGTTAATTGGTAAATAATTTATAATTAATTAACATGTTATTTTTAAGGTCCTCTTCATTCTCCGCTTACAGCCAACGTTTTCAGAAGCGTATAATTATTGCGTACTTTAATAAGGTCGCTTGGGCCATTTTCACTAATTTCCGTTGATAGCGTGCGAGGAGTACAAAATATTAATATGGTACCAGTAGCATAATAAACCTTATAAAAATAACTGTCAGTGGGAATGCCGACACGCTCCGTGCTTTTATTTCAACAACAATATTATGACGTGAAAACAATACGATTTCTTTGTTTACACGTATCCCTGTTGTGTTCCGTATTCCCCGCGGGTCTAAAATATGAACCATATTAATCCAAAAAAGATCTGAAGGAATACTTTTTAAACTTTTGAAGGTGGAAAACATTGTGAGTTTTCACAAAGGATGACAAATGTGCCAAGTAAAAATTGGCATCCAAAACTTAACCTAAACCAAAATACCATAAATACAACATTATAAAGGGGCATTGGGATAAGAGTTTAAGAATGCAACTAAAAGTAAACACAAAAATAATGTTCAATTTATTGAAGGTACCTTCAATACCTTCATTAAATTGAATAGTAATATTTAATCATCTTTAAGGAAGATAAAAGTAACATCTCAAATAAAACAGTCAAGTTTTTGTAAGCACGCAAAGGCAAATCATTTTATATAGCGCACAAACATACATTCAAACGTATTTGTGCACACCGATAGTGGTCCAAAGTGGTTCGATATAGTTTGGAACACCCGCCCGCAGTACCATCTTATCCCGCAGTAATTCAACAATACAGTACACCGCCACCCAAACAAGCAAGAATCTCTTTAAAATGATGTGCCTGTAAATGCCTAGTAAGATCGGATACCACGCAGAAGGGAGGATGGATAATCCGTTATTGAAATAATGAGTAATTATAATAATCCGCAATTATTAATCTATGGATGCACCAAAGTATTGACGTTTATAAATTGGTAATGCAACTACGTATTTCAGCAACAACAGCCTCAATAAAGAAGTGGTTGATGCGTCGGGAGGTTGCTGGTTGGATTTACTATATGGGGGTTGCCAGGTCTGGGGGAAGGAAAAGGAATGGTCAACTGGAAAATCGATAATAATATAATGTTAAAAAATTTTATTAAACAGTGTAATTTCGGATGTGATATGAGTATGCAACATCCTAAATAAAAGACATAATTCTTATTTTCAGTGCAAATAATGAATTTATGCCGCCGCTCTTAAATAGTTGTTGGTTTAATCGTCAACATAGTCGCCTTTCAAGGCCGCGACAATATTTTTATAATTATATTTTTTTAATTTTATTGCTATAAAAAATAAACGTATTTTTAGCATAAAATTAAAAATGTTAATGTTAAAAGGTGGAAATTTTCAGCTAATTATTATAATATCCCGTGATTTTTCACGGGTCTGCGCTTATTCAATGCGCAAGTTTGATTTGTGGGCGGGCAATCGCAGACATCGGGTTAACTTGGACCCGACATCCCTCTAACCCGATCGCCTCCTGGCGGAAGTCTTAATATTCGTCACCCCCGCCTTCTTTAGCTCTTCTCATCTCATTGATCAACCTCGCGCCGCCACCTCCGCAGGAAATACTCGCTCCAACAAGGCTACCATCCCTCCGGAACAAAGCTACAACTACGCCCAGTCAAGAGTACCATGTAAACCCTATCTGCGTGGAGAAACCACCCTTACAGACAACGCCCGTAAGGATTCGTTCGCCGAAACAAAGCTGACGGACATGCAACTTCATGACGCGCGTGTTGGGTAATAGGAGAACTCCAGGGATGAGCTTGAAGACAAGATTTCAAGAAGATGGGGGTCGGAGGAGGGAGAAAAGTGTAACAAGGTTAAGCTGAGAAGAACTGGAGGAGCAAACGTGTGTCGCTCATGATTCTTAAACGGAACACGAGTGCTATGACGTTCGGGAATTTTACGTGCTTACCAGCGGGATGCTACCATAATATAAATATTATTATTAGATTATTTTTAAACGATTTTACAGTTTACGGATAATTTCGTACGGAAAAACTGTCTGAAGATTCAATCTGTCGAGAATAATATAGTTCCATGAAGTTGTTTGTTTACTTTTGAGCTGTAAAAATACCAAGCGAAAATCGGGAAAACAAAGTCGTACCACGCCGCTGGCGTACATCTATCGATCTTAGACTCCCTACCCTACACGTACACGTGGATTACTAACCCACCGAAAGAATTTTAATTTATAGCTTGGCAATAAAATGAAGTCATTTAATAAAGCGGATCTACATTTTTTATTACTATGGCAATACCATAGTGAGTTCCACACATTAAAAAAATGTTCCCATTCGAAATTGACAGTTCATTTTAAAGAAACAATGCAAAACATCGTAATTTGTTTTTTTTCGTTATTAATATTTTGATTTGTGAATTTGATTTTCTTTATTTATTTGGCATCTAATACATGGTTGCTTAGATACATATATTACAGAAATACAAAAGTCGCCTTACCGTATTAATTGTCTTCCTTACAAAGCGTTAAATAATAAAAAAGTTAAAACATAAAATTGTCTTAAAATGCGACGTAGAATCCATCTCCTTTCGGAAAGTACCACTAATTTGTGGATAAAAATAAGACACACTTCTTGGCCCATTGTCCTTTTAATTTACAAAAATCTTCCAATGGTCATCTCGGTGCTGTCATTTAAAACGATTTAAACAATCGCAGTGCCCTCATTAATTGTCTACTATAAAATGTGAGACTGTACATAATATTTGTAATTAGGTAGTTACCTACTTTACAAAGTAAATTGAATTTTCAAGTCCGACTCAATTATGGCACTCATTTATATAAGACATTTTCTCGATTGAACTTTCGTGGACGTAAATCGATCGAGATATAGTAACATATTTCGAAACTAAACTACATAATACCGAGTGGAGAGCACGGGGTAAAAAGTGCTCAAACAGCCACTACACACAGTGAATGCGGTGGATTAAACCTGATTAAGCCAAAGCCCCTTGCGGTTTGAAACACAAAGTGTTTCCACGAGTATTTCCTCTGCGTTGAGGAAATAAAATTAAGCACGAAAGGTCATGATTCTTTGCACGGTTCGCCGCCTACCCGTAGGCAATACCGACTGAACTCCTTTTACATGTTTAACCTCTGAAACATAATATACTATCGCGTATAGCCTTTTTGGCTATTCGGTTTTGTTAAAAATATAAAACACTATCACGCAAATTATTAACAGCAATTTTTTTTTTCGAATGCCCATTTTAAAGGCTGGCTACTATCGGGGCAATCCTCACCCTAAACGAACAAAATATTTATAAACTTAATGTAACGTGGAAATGTCTAACAAATATACGCAATAAAGCTTATGAATTATTTAGTTACAAACAATAAAGTTTATTTAAATTTAAAGTTTGTATGTGTCGTCCCTCACGAAGTGGCCAAGCTAATAAAGAATTTATCCATTAGTTCATTTGTGTACCATTATTCCCCAGGGATATAATACGCCTAGTAAAAAAACATGACATTTAAAAAGCAAACAATTTTCTGTATAATGTTTACCAGTCGATTTAGCAAGAGAAATAACGACAATGACAATGATAACGAAGGTACTAGGCCGTGCAATTACTCCGCAAGCAATGAAGTGTACTGATGTATTGCCATCCATCAATGTCAGCTATGATTTAAATCGTTACTAAAATCCACTGCAAAATACATCGAAGGGAAAAAAACATGGTAATATGATAACAGATGACGAAAATTGGGACGTAATTCTGTCAGGGATTATTTTTAGTAATAATCAGTTACCCATTTCAAATTTTAATAGACATAATTATTACATGGCAAGAGGAGAGGGTTGGGATTGTGGAGAGTAAAAATCATCATTTATGGATGGGACATATTATGATTATGTTCGCAAATAGGTACATATGTATTGTTAAAATAACAAATTAGGTGTCCAGGTTAAAAAAATTGACTTGAAAGATTAACATTATTGCAAGATGTAACTACCACGTACGTCATATCGAGGCATTATTTACCTTATTATTGTGACAACTCCAATACTGTGTCGCAAATACTGATACGTTCGCCGTATACATAATGTAGGTAATAATTATGAAGATATTATCGAAAATATTTTACACATGAATAAAAAAAATTCGGCAAGCAGAACTAGTCTAATTGAATGAAATACCTACCTCTGATTTGAGCTGATTAATTTGTTATTATAATAAGTAGACAATTATTTTATTCTAATTTACTGGCATCGAAGGCATTGTTAAAAAATATTTTGTGAATTTAATGTTATATTTATCATTAATATTTCTTGTGTTTACCCGCTAACAAACAATTCATTTCAATATTAAAAAGCATTACGTGCTGAAAGTATTTTTTTAATCTAAAATATTTAAATTAGCGCCATCCGTGATCGCGTAGTATGTTTCGTTTAGCCTTAAGTATATTTGCATTGGTCGATATATATTTCGACATATATTACGTAATTCGACAGCGAATTGTGACAGACGGGGTAGGCAGAGACCGCGGACGGGGCGCGACTGCGCCCGTGTAAATAGGCGAGCGGCAAACAAGCGGAAAGCTAAACAGGGAATAAAAGCTCCGTTCGCTAAATGAAAGCACTCTATTGTTTGAGCGCGAGAGTAAACAAACCGCTCGTTATAATTAATTACGAGTGAGATTAAGCTTCAACAAAGAAAAAATATATTAGCGTTACGTGGAATTTTGAAAAGGTGTGCGCACCGTTAAATCAGAAGAAATGTCCAAGCCGGGAGATTAAATTTTTTTTTTTTAAGCTGAAAATTTATAGTACGAAATAATTTTAAGGTAATTATTTGGTAGGCAGTTTTAAATTTTCGTTTTGTATCATCATAATGCTTAATAGGGATATAATTACTGAAAATTTGATGGGGGGAGTAGGGATGACAGATTTCGGTCAGCACATTTTTAATGACAAAAATCAAAGGCACGCGAGGCTTTACTCTGTCACGTGGTCTTTGGCTGATTGTTTTCTGTTTTAAAATCTACAAAAAAAATATTTTTTTTACAAAGCCCAACTTTGCCCGTTTTCCGGCAATAAAAACAAAGAGCAGTAACACTTTTTTGATGTTTTGGCAAATGAAACATTTCATAATGAATACCAACAGCTCTTATTCATCATATGAATCAGTGATGGTTCGAAACATTGTGCACTAAGATTTGTTTCTATGATAATGCATACTACGTACCGTCTATTATGAAAATATAATGAAATATAAAATAAAAAGTATTAAAATAAACATTAAATTTAGATTAAAAACGACCAATTTACGTTGGAACACAAATTTGCCGTACATAATTTAAAATATCGACCCGAAAATACGTATTTTTTTATGTAATCATATTTACATAGCAAATATGACAATATAATTATTTTTACCATAAACCCGCAAATAAAAGTTTCCTCCAAAATCATGAAAAATTGATTACTTTAATGGCCTATATTTCATAATTTAAAACAAAAATAAATCAAATATTTCTAATCGGTACTAGATATTTACTAAACCTTTAATTTTAAAAAAGATAATTCAGTTTGGGTGGGTATTTTGGCCTCCTCACATCCAAAATTAAGTTTCGTATGAAACAGGGCGCGCAGCTGTTCCTCGTAATATGATCTCCCTGTTCTTCAAACAAAATTTATAATTTTGGAAATATAATGACATAGATTTTTTAAATGTCTTAGCATGTCCCCACTAATCTTCGATTGATCTAGGATCGATCTTTTCATCCTCTCTGAGAAGCTGAGGTCAGATAATGTGGCCGAAAAAATAAATAAAACTGTTCTTGTGGAAGAAACGCTCTCCTATATATATATATGTATTTATTTTTATTTATTCACGCCTAGAAGGCTTTAACATGTTGATACATTTATCACATAGTTTTACAAGAGAGTACAATAATGTAAACATAAAATAATAAATAAAGTGTAAAAGAAGTAAGTAGGTACAATACAACAGTATGTAGTTACAGAGTAATTATCGCAATGAATAATAGTTTAACCTGTAAGAGTATAAGAAGTAGTTTAGTACATAATATTATAACATAAGTATAAAATAAGTGAGAAGGTAGATACTATGTTAGTGGCTAGTTTCAGCGCAATAGGTGGGTAATGAAGGCAGTAGATTTATAATTACAATGACGTTGTAAAACATGAACAGTTTATAATATACGCGTTTATAAAACAGCAAACCTTTATTATGCCTGATTAGATGTTTTACAGAAACATAACATAATAAATATAACAATAAAAAGATGCACATGAAAAAAAAACTAAGTAGCAGTAGATTTATAATTACTATGACGTTGTAAAACATGAACAGTTTATAATATACGTGTTTATAAAACAGCAAACTTTTATTATGCCTGATTGGGTATTTTAAAGAAACATAACATAATAAAAATAACAATAAAAAACGATGCACATGAAAAAAAAAAAAATTTAATAAAAACATTCAAATAAACTGATTTTTAGCTTGGACAGTATACGAGTACAGTGGACACGATTTTAGATCGCTTTAAAAATATACTACATCTAATACAAACGGAATAGGAATACTATTAGTAACAAAGACTGATGTATTATTAACGCAATAACAGGTTTATAACAGTGAGAGAGCATTTGCACCGATAAGCACGCATTAACGACAAAGTAACCGATACGAGAGTGTTACTTACGGCGGGCGTCGTACAAGATGCTTATGCAACACAATACAAATAACCAGTTCAGTTAGTCGAAAAGAAATTTACGGTTAGAGGCAAATAATAGCGGTCACCGAGCATTGATTCCAAAACGCTGAACGGCAGAAAAACTTAATAATAGCTTTGAAGACATGGCACGCTATAGTATCTAATGGGTGTGGAGTCGTTGCCCAAAGTTGGCAAGACTTGTAGGATATCTTTTCATTTCTTGGGTTTCTGCTTGAAATATTTGCGACAGTTTGGCAATAAACAGGCCACTCTGCATAAGATAACTACATTTACATATTTATTTTATGTTAAGGCTGCAAAAAAGCAAGTCAGCCTACAGAATTTTCTGAAATAATTTTAAGACGATTCAGGTGGAACCATTAGATGTGTCCCCTGATTTACATAAAAAAGAAATGAGAAAAGGGTTTTGCCACAACCAGAATCACATCCGGCCGTCTAGTCTAGCAACTGAACTATCGCATCAACCTGGCCTACTGTGTTACTTCAATACTTATTATGACGGTTTGACACCGTAAGCCTTACGCCACTCTTCTGACGTGTTCTAGTGAACATAAATTACAGCTACGCCTTTCAAAATCTTGTCATTAAAACATTTTCTGATACCTTTTAGATATTGACATGAGAAATGCTTACATATTTACTAATGATTGTAGAAAGATTGCAGGTGCAAGGATGTGGAATCGAATTGTTTTGCATGCAACACAACATCCTTCCGGTTATGTGCATTGTGCAACGGCCGATGATGCTGTGACCTCGCGTTACCTCAGCCACCGGACACTCCGTGCGTACCTAATGGTAACCGGGAACTCGGAAAATAACAATATTGGATTATTATTAATTACCGGTGCGGTAAATTCGCCGAAAGCGCCGCAAATTAGACCGTATCGGTCGAAAGTGAAACCAGTCTTATAATCTAAACAGACGGCGCCGGTTATTATAATGTGATCGAACCGTAATAGCCGGCTTACAGCTACCTCACCCGCCTGCCTTGTGCGGTAGGCTATGCAGATGCTGTTGTAATGTAGAATGAGCGTTTCCAACTGTTCCGCAATTAATGGCACAGTGAACAGACTTAATTATGTTATGTTATATGCAACAAACAAATAAAATATAATATAAGATATTATCTACTGTCTACAGTAAGTATTACTTAAGTCATAAAAAAACCTAAGCACTAAAACGTTATTTTTCATTCGCATAACTGTTTTCTCGATCAAAATAATGTTCACGTAATTTCTAAAATTAAGTTTTTCCAGTCTTTGTTTTAGTCAAAGTACATAATCACGAAACGTAACGGTTAATGGGTAATTTAAAAATAATAAAGTGTGTTTGCATTGCGAGTCTAGCGAGTGTTTTGTCAAAGGAATTACGTAATTCAGACGAAATGAGGCAGTAAAGTGAAAATGAAATCGGTTCCATCAAAGGAAAGTTCAGAAAGCGTAGCAAACCGACACACGAAAATCGAGATGATAGTTGAAAGATTTAATGGAATCAAATTAAACATTGTATTTCCAACTTCCATCAAAAAACAGGGGAGACATTATAAAACAAAGAAAGTGCCGTTTCACTAATAACAGTTAATTACAGAGAATCTACAAGTCTACGTCTACACCCATTCCGCCTCAACACGGCGGCGTTGACGCACCCGATTAATTAAAACAATTAATAAAATGTATGAGCTGAATTAATTAAGGTTTTATGGCACCCATGGCGTTGTATACTGCTAAAGACGACTTTAAATTTGGACTAATTGGTGGGAACAGTGACAAACCCTCGTGTTCTCAATAATAACATTGTTTTGTAAAACAACAATTAGCTATAAAGGAACATTATATCAAGCCACCCCTATAGTCTGTGTCACAACACGTACCTACTCGTATATTATATACAAGATCTAGAGGCAAAACGATACATTTATTTTATTAATAAATATCAACAATCCTATTCGAAAGATATGGTCAAGGCCCGAATAGTATTCCTGCAGCTACCCTGAACGGTGTGATCTTGAAAGTGACTGAAGGAACTAAATACCTAACACACATGGATGGATGATGATGATATTGATAGGCAAATACGAGCTCTCAGCTAAAAATCTAACATGCTCAGCAGAAGGTTTCACCCCCTTGAGGTGATTTTCTCACGAAAACGGCGCTATAGAAGTAATCCAAATATTATTATTATTATTATTCACCTCTGTAGTACCGCTGTGAAAATGACTCTCTTCCTTGCCTTCTGCGCAACGTTGTATACTTGTGAACTCTGGGCAAACTACAAAAAGAGCAGTATGGAAAGACGTCGTGTCCATTACAATAGCGCTTTCCACATAATGTTTGGCCTCCCCAGATACTGCAGCGCTTCCAGTATGTTCACGAAGAAGCGAGTTTCCGTTTTAGCAGCCCTTATAAGATCCAGGGTGACCGAAATGAGGGAAAGAATAAACAGCTCCGGGAATATCCTCATCATTCCCGCCTTAGTTCAGCCTCCAGCATCGATGCATACTGGAGAAAGATATTGGCCCCTCACAACTTAAATGCCGCAGCTTTTTTTTTTTTCTTATTATTATTTTATGAGTCATGTATCATTCAACTACTATTTTAATATTATTTTTATAAACTTTTGCATGTATTTTGAATATTTTTATAACTAGTGTATGTATGTATACCTTATACGGAATGTGTAGGACTGCACTAACCTTCCCACATACCGCAATAAAAACTTATTATTATTATTCAATACACGGGGTGACGGTGACGGCCTCCCCAGATGCCTTCTGCCTTCTTTTGTGGGAGATTTTGAACGAAACATATCATGCTTTGTTGTGTTCCTACTAATTTATAATAAAACTCTTATAGCGTCGTAGGTACATATATAAGTACGTTCCGGTTATAATTTGTGTATCAAGTATGATTAATTGTTTTTTTATGTTGTTAAATTAGGTTATATTTTTAATACCAGATACCTTTCGGCTATCATATTAATATTTATATATACACGGTGTCCGGTAACTAATTGTACAAGCGGGAAACTGGTTATTCTACATCAAATAGAGAAAAAAAATTAATGAAAATTCTAGGATAGATAGAGAACATAAGGTTGGTAATTTAAATACATATTAATTCAAAAATCAGAATAACTTTACACATACAAACTTGGATCGATTCACAAGATCCGGATTACAACTTACATTCCATCAACCTACAACAAAAACTACCCTTGGACAAAGAAATTTGCAATATTTCTCTATAAAAGTATTTAACATCCTCCCTCTAGCAATAAAAACCATTAAAAAATTAACCGAATTCAAAAAAAGTATTAAGATATGGATTATGGACATGGGAAGGAAGAATATAGATATGATGTTGCAACCAAACAGGGTTTAACGGTCACGGCATGTTTTCTAATATTTTTTTAGAATTCTTATTAATCTTATTGCATTATCATGTTCCTCTCGTAATATTTTAATATAATTACGAAATCTTACTTAAATTTTTTTATCAAACTTAAAATATACTTGACCAAATTCATATTCTTTATATTAAACCATGTACAATGTGACCTTAGAACGGGGTACCCCAGTAAGGTTACATTTTTTTTCGATTTTTTTGTTAAACTTTAAGAAATAAATATTATAAAAAAAAAATATATAAAATTATAATGAACGTGAACTGTTATATATTGTCCGAGCTTGTAGAGTACTTCGTAATCGCTCGAATAACAAACATCGGCTTACACAAGCAAAGTTTGGGATGGACAACCTCGTATAACGCACACTAATAACATTAGATAGTCCCGTCTCTCCAGAGAAATCTCCTTTGTGTTGGCTCACCAATACTGTGACTGTGCTAGGGGGGAAAAATAATATCCCTTTGATCTAAATATTCCTAATTGGAGATAAATGCTCGTTTACCCAATCTGTTTGTTTAAGCAAACTGGTTTTGTACTAGTAATAGTAATATTTAATCTATGTACATACAATTACAAAGTGGGGATATGGAATCCATGAGCGGGCTGTGAATTATCAGAGCTTAATAGACTGCTGCTATGTTTAATGGAAATGAGATCCCCGCGACATGCATGACCGTATTTCTAATAACAATAATAATATTTTTATTCCGGGTTACATGCAGGGGTTGTGCAATGTAATGCAATGCATAGAAGCATTATAGTACATAATAAAATGAGAAAGAAGGAAAATAAATCTACATTAGACCGTTATAAATAAAATGAGAATAAAAAAGTTTTGCAAGAGGGTTAACAAAACAAAACAAAAACAACAAAACAAAAACAAAAAAAAACAAAAAAAAAACAAAAAAACAATAATAATAAAGAAAATAATATTGACCTTTTAATGATGAGATTAAAAAAGGATGCAAGGCAGATGTACGCGTGAAGAACGAGATTAAGAAGAAGGCACTTAAAATGATTGGACATGTAGAGCGAATGAACGGAGAAAGGAAAATATCAAGCGTTTGATGGGCCATGCCTCATTTTGTTAAGTCACGGTACCAACTCAATATGTTCGTATGACTCAATCGAACGACGGCTCATTTAAGAGCTGGCACATATTAAGAGCAGACTCCCAGTCATACCCCCAGTCCATACGACTCCCTGCTCCTACGGCTCCCAGTGTATAGACGTAGGTACATAACGTCCAGATGCCAGACTGTCAGGCGCCGTTCACGTAGCGTACAGTGCCCTACACACGTGTAAATGCGGTAATTATTCTTATCTCTCTGATGATTTTATACAAACAAATTAGAACAAAGGACCTTATTTAAATATGCGCCATTGTAGAAATGCATAAGAATACTATCGAACATCTGAAACATGTTTATATTTTGAGATAAAGAAACAATCTTTTTTAAGCGGTTCCAAGGTTTGTGAAAAAGCGTCACAGTTCAATTGAGCCGTGGTACGGTTTACCAGGAGTCGTATGCTCACGGCTCATCAAAATGGACTGGCACAAATGACCGGCACAAATGACCGGCTCGTTCATGAACGACTTATCGCTATTAAAAATTCAAATAGTCGAGCTGGATGATGTGAAGAATCGAAATAACAGAAAAGCTTGCATGAGAATGTAGATAAAGCAAGAAATGTATGCGAGAACAGTTATCTTGCTTTCCATCCTCTTTTAGTTACTACTAAAAGAACCATGAATATTTTGATCGATTTTTATCATTTTCCAGAGCAGAACGTTTACTTCGGGCATTTTTAAACCCAAAAATACATTTCGTTTATCTAGCGACTCTACTTTCATAAAAGTAGATAACTATTTCAAGTCAAGGGAAACTCTTTTAATATTCAAGTAGTTTTTATCATATCAAAAGAAGTTTGGAAATCTGAAATATCGGAAAAGATGTCACGGTACGCCTCCAGGTACATAGCAAGCTTTCAGACAAGAATTATTACGAACTTTACGACCTGTTCAACTTCAAAGGGGAACATAGAAATGCGATAAGTAAAACTAAGTACATAGTAAGTCAATATAAATATAGCATTCGAGGGCACAAGAATATTGCCCATCTTGTAAAAGAAACGAGAAAAATTCGCAATTCGTTCTTTGACCGGTTTAAATGCAGTATTTAGCTAGAGGAACGAAATGTAAAAGTTCCACGTGCAGTGCTAATTAATTTCCCGTCACCCGGTTTAACTGATAAGTATTCATGTTACCAACGGACTTTTGCGTTCATGTGATAGAAATAAAATTAGCATGAAAGCCAGAAGGAATTTTAAAATCTGACACTTCATTGTATTTATTTTTATACCCGGAAGGCCTTAACAACTCAAATATTTACAGAACATGTCGAACAGTAATTAAAGTACCTAACAGTGATTATTAAATAAAGGAGATGAAAAGATCGAATGAGATTGTAACAGAAGTCATTGAAATGCCGTTCAAATTGGGATACATTGACTATTTTGCACACAAACAGCATTGCAAGGTTTGGAGCACAGGCGTCAGATGGGAATGCTATCCTTGTTCTACCGCTATTTCAATGAAAGATGCTCTGATCAACTAGCGTCAATCATCCCTCTGACACCGGTACAGTCGGGAAACACGCCAAACGCGCGCCCAAAATGGGTACACAGTTGACATTTGTCATAGGAGAACGGGTCGCTTCTACGACTCGTTCTTGTATTCATTATTATTTTATTTTTAAAGAAAGACAAACAGAGCTAAAAATAACCTGAAAATATTTGAAAATCTCCCACTACCATCACACTAAGCGGAAAACGTTGCTTGCGTCGTGATAGAGGACTTAGCCGTTCGATGAATTGAACTCACGACGCATGGGTGGGAACCCGACACGCTACCAACTCTGCCTCTGACCGATCCTCCTATTTTATTATTATTGATTAAAAAATGTTTTCATTATTTCACAGACATTTTTACGTATTTGTCGCTCGCCATGCTACGGCCAAATATCTCCGTGTAATGTTGGAATTCAATTGAATTAAAAAATAATTTAAATTTTTTTTTTTACATAAACCTGAAAATCAAATAAAGTTGAACAATCCTAAATTAAAGCAAATTCTACGATAACAAGGGTGCTTGTTGTGTTAGTAAAGAAGGCGCACTTGGCAGCGCCACGTCGCGCCGCGTCGGCATCCGTCCGTCCGTTCCTACGCAACGACAAAACATTCGGCATCGGTATCGATTGTTGATATTTTCCAACCGGGTAGTCCGCTGCCGTAGCCGCTCCGTATCGGGGACGGGGCCGCGCCACTACACTATATCAGCCAGCGTAGGTCGTAGCAGACTCGTAGCCGGCAAGCTGACTAGCGAACTGGCTGACTACCTCCACACTTCACACAGCTCTCGCTACTCGCTACTTGCTCGGGGGCATCGACTTTTCCCCGGTCTCATGAATACTTTTAACTGACTTGGGCGTGGAAAAGATTAAACAAAGCGATTGCAATGGCGCATTCATCATCAGCTCAAAGCCTGCTTTTCTGATTGAGTATTATTTTAGGCAAATTAAAGTAAAGATTTTTCGAACTGGCACACTGATTTTTATTGTGAATCATTGGGCATGAGTCACGAAATTGTGCAGGTCCGTAAGCATTAATGATCATTTTCAATTGTTAAATTAAAAACAGATAGGTAAGCGTATATTCGTTTGTTTCTAAAAATATTGTAATATAACAAATGATTTTGGGTCATCATTGTTACAGGAAGGTAAACATATATGCATATTGTTTCCAAAACAAAAGAACAATGAGGATATTATCCTCGTAGTAGCGGTAAAGCGACATTATGATAAATTTTAAAAATCACCGAAATTATTGATTACAATCAAAGTAAAAATAATGCACCTTCCATTTTTAATCAGACACTATTAAAATTCATCATAAAACTGCAATGTTTACTTTAAAATTAACGGTTTGTAGATAAAGCTACTTGATGTTAAATCACAAACAAATATTAAATTTGGTTATACATAATTTACTGAACAACATATAATAATTGGTTTTCATGGTTTCATTCAATAAAAACACTGAATGATGAATATTTTTAATGGTAACGTTTATTTACCTTAATAAATCAATATTGACAAGAAAATCATTATTTGTTAAATATTGAGTCCCCATTGATTTATTTAAACAAACCAAATTCAAGAGATGATACAAAACAATACAGAAACATAGTTTGAATTATTAAAAGTCTGTCATGAGAAAAAACGATAAATATATTTGCTTCGCTTGCATCCGTAGCTCATAGCAACGAAACTGCTGTTTACACATAAAAGCGTCGAGTCAATGTCCCAGGCCGGAGAGGCTTGCCAAGTGCGACTACGGGTAGAGTGTAGAGTGTAGACGGTAGTGGCTACGCCGTAGCACTGCTTTGCCAAGCGGAAATCAAGACATAATAGCACCCCTGGGACGGTGATCAGATTGTTACGTAAAGATCCTGTAAAAGGGACGCTGCCAATTCCTACAAATGCCGGGAATTTCTTACTTTATACAAAAGCAAAGCCATCAAGGCAACATTAAGAAAAAATATTATAGAAAAAGTATGTTCAATCTCTTGGGAACGCGAAAGGGTGGAAGTTTTTCGGGATAATGCAAAACGATACGTAAGAGAGTGGAAATTAGACTAAAAACTTGTCTTAAGTTTTTAAGAACTTTAGTTTATCAATTAATAAATATTTGACAAGTCAAAAGCAATTTTCACCAATAAAATGTAGACATAATTTGTCTCGACGCCATCTATTTGAGGGATTTAGCCGTTACAAGCCTCTCTCATATTAATAAAGTTGGTTGTTTACAGGTGAAAATATAATAAAAACAGTAATTATTGAATGGAACACTAGTATATATTGAAACTTGGCGGGTTTGCGATAAGCCGACGTAGCTCAACGGTAGAGCATCTGACCGGACATTAGAAGGGTGTGGGTTCGAGTCCTGCCGGCGACATTTATCTTTGCTCGGAAGGTTTTTTCAATTTGGATTAGTGTTTCAGGCTAATAATTATTGTTTATAAAAAATAATTGTTACCCTTTGCGCTATGCACAAAAATCTTGTCTTAAGTTTTTAAGAACTTTAGTTTATCAATTAATAAAAACTAGGCTTTGGTAATATTACAAAGAAAAAATACGCGCATTTTTCATAATGGCGAAGGTTAGGGAAAATGCGGATTCGAATAATTATAGCATTAAAATTACGCAGCCTTGCAAATTTCCCTATTTTCTTTTGTAGAATAAACAAAAATATTCATTTTCATTGTTCACAGAGTGGAGACTTTCCCCCAAGGCTACGATAAAACTCACTACCATGGCAACCCTGACCTACTTACAAGGTGGGCATTAAATTTATGTGGTGCCGCAGGAAGAATGGCCGAAGGAAGAAAGATAAACTGACTTTCTTTCATATCTCAACTCGATTGGGAGTAATCTAGATTGGGAATTATTATTTCAGACTACCCATTTCGGAATAGATACAGAGATAATACTTTTTTATCATCAGCAGCGAAGTCGGTCTCGAAAATAGATAACAAAGCCCGGATAACAAAATTCGTCGAAGGCTGGAAAATAAGTGATGATAAATGGGACGACATAATTCTAGACAAAAAAAAAGATTCGCTACAAATTTGCTCTAATGTATAGGTTTTATACCGTTTACGGAGATAAAATTTTATTTAAACTTCTAGATGCTGGAAACGGTACAATTTCCTCATTTCCAAACGTATCTGTGCAGGTGGCAAAAGGAGGAACTAACGAACCAATTAAAGTTGTTTCCACTGGTAGCCCTGATATTAAAAAAAATACATTAATAGTGCCCCTGACAGCACAAATAAATAAGCAATTTGTAAGTGTTTGACTCTCTCGCCATGATACGGGTTCAACGTGGTATTGAGATAATATATATTAGAGATGATTTTTCATTGAAAATACAAGCACTACCAGTACTTAGGACCTTACGAAAATGGCTTGACAGCTATCGTAAAGACAGGTAAACCAAATAAAATGCACCATTTTCTACAATTAACGTGCATTGATTACAAAAATTCGCAGTTACTTAATAGTTTGGGAATCTGTTTCATTAATAATCGCACATTTATGTACATTACAAGATAAGTCAATTAATATACTCTGCCGATATTAGATTAATCAACAGACTTGGCGTTCGCGGTATCTGTATGCCTTGGAGACGCCGCTCATCGTGCTGGGGATGTTTGATAACGCCCGCTCTATCCACCAACCCTTTAATCTGAGCCCAGAGGGGTGGGGCTGTGGGTCTGTAGGTCTGTGTAGGACCCGCTAGATACGTTACCAAATTGAGGCTGGGATAATCTCTCAAATAATAAATGACACAGAGATTATTCGGTTACCTCAGTATACGTAAAACAATATACCGATGGAAGGCCACACACACGATAAAACTGTTTCCACTTTCGCCGTTAATCTAGGAGTACGGCGTGAGCGCGCCTTTCATGTTAAAATTAATCAGATACCGTATTTAAAATTCAATTTCATGTTGGCGTTGATATATCATACGTCACAACGCTTACAATTAAATAATTGATATTTTATACCTACGTCAATTAACGTCATGAATGCTAAAAGCAACACAGGTATAAGATTGATTATTTGATCTACAACAACCTATGTATGTAATAAATTTTATATACTGAATCAAGAAAAAAACGGTGAGCTCTTTGAGGTGAGGTTTTTTTCAGCTCAAAACGTCAATTCCGTCATGAGCTGAGTCATGAAATTTGCTTAAACTTTTTGTGTGGAATTTCTAGATCGACGCAGCTATTTTAACGGTCGGCACTCGAAAATTGCACTAGAAATCACTTTGCAGGTTGCCAACTAAAGCAATACTACCAATGATTCATCTGTAAATTCTATTCGGGTAGTTAGGAAAATGTAAAAGATTTCAAAAGACAAAAATCCTCAAACTGTAATCTTTAAATTTTACAAAATACATTACAAAGTGTCTGAAAATAGGTGAAATTTGAAAACCAATAAAAGCAATTTGGAACGTTTTCCCTAAAATTTCGGTACGTATTTCATAGAATTTAAAAGATTACAGTTTGAGGATTATTGTCTTTCGAAACCTTATACATTATCATAATTATCCGTATATAAATTAAAGGTAAATATTTTTGTAGTGTTTCTTGAGTTAGCAACCTGCAAAGTGCGTATTTTTGGGTGCTGTCCGTTAAGAATGCAACGTCCTTTACAAACATATTATGCATACTTTTCCATTGTTCGATGAGAAAACTTGTTGATAAAGATGGGGAAAACGAGGATGTAAACTAAAGCAATTTAACACATACAATTATAATAGACACATATAAATATGGAAATCCATCATTCCTACGTGTCATAAACGTACAAAAGTTTAGCTTTATCGCGAAACTTTGGCTGTTTATTTTGACAAAGGAATACGATACATTGTTTTGAGCGCGCGAGACGAGAATACGAAACCGAGGGAATCCGGGATCGGTGGGCTGAAAGTGGAAAACCTCTTCCATTGATTATTCCGGACCGATCCCGACACATCGAGTCCTAACGGCCGGTGATGGTTAGTGCCGGTCGTTCGTCGTTCGGGAAAACATCGGGAGGGTATGGTCGGCCAATTCTAAACGAGATATAGATGTAAACTAAAGCACGTGATAGCGTTCACGAATTACTTTTTACGTCATTTTATAGATGATCATAAAGAATACTACGTCAAAACTATTAAAAGTAGCCTTTCAGCATATGAAAACATAAGATTCTTTGGTTCAGATAAGAAAATTTTAAAGGCTGTTGTCATGTGCAGCATAACCTTCCTCTTCATCACCCTGAAGTCCTGATTTTAATCAGCCTACACATACCTAAATAAACTACTGGACAAACATTAACATTTTACATATGTATATCCCGAGCGAGCTGTAGTTGGAAACGCTGTAGTTGAAACGGGATATACATAATTTTTTTTTTTTAAATGTATATCGCGTTCCAACAACAGCTCGCATTCCCCAATACAACGCTTAGACAGGCTTGCTAACAAATACATAAATGATATGGATGTACGAGTATATAACAATAATCTGAACACCTACCTAGTTATACCTAGTCTTCCTAATTATGGTTAACTATAACATTATACATGTTTTATATATTTGTTATTCATATTGAGGTTGATTTTGTGGATACTGTATTATTTATATTTTCTGTTCCTTTATATTCTTGTGTATTTTTACCGTCGGTGCAGTTTGTTTTTATTTGAAGTTAAATTTTTAAGTGTAATCGACTATTGTGCATGTTTATTTTATGTGATTTAAAAAAAAGGTGTACTTATATGTAAAGGGCCCCTTGACGTTTAAATAAATAGAAAATAATAATAATAATCATTTTCTTCCTCTCCCCATTTCTTCCAGCCTCGCAACATTCCAAAAATGCTATAAATCCACTGACGCCGGGCACTCGAGATTCTAGTACGGTAATCACATAATTTTATCATATCATTGCTCTAGAAATTAGCGACTTTTTTATATAAATGGAATCATGTTCAGTAATCAACTTATTTTAATAACGACTTAAGTAAAACACGATATTAATTAAAAAAAAAAAAATCTGTTGATTCTTGCAAAATACTATTTCGTACAAATTTGTTGTTAGTAAATCTTCATATAGGTGCACACACAGTCACCTTGTATGTTCCGAAGGATTGCACGCTCGGCGCGCTTTCCCGCCGAAGCGCCACGAGAATGACAATGTATGAACTATTTCTTAGGACAGAAAGTCCCATAGGCGCTGAATTCATTTCGGACTCGCTCTCGGGCAGTTACCTACAAGGACAGGTGGATTCTTTAGCACCGAATTTGAATGGCGCACTGTTTAAGTGTGGCAAAATTAAGATACGTGTTTATTTTATTTTCTATATGTTTTATGAGAGTCCACTGCACAAACGGACGTTAAAGAAAACCGCCACTGGTCATAACCCTACATCTTTCTTATAAGATACAAATATATGAAAGTGTGGTTACAACGGAGTTCTCACCGGTAGGACAATACCCGCAATACCACAAATCGGTCAAAAACCTGTAGAAAAAGGCCTATTTTGCCTGAACGAAACCTACCGTATCTAATGTGTGTCAAAACTTGATTAAATTGGATCAAACACTCCATCTGGAGTTTTCTCACGCTCATAATATGACAAGACACGTGTCTGCCCCGACTGAAGGAATACAAATTAATAATCTATATCATATTCGGTTGCCTGAAGTAAAAAGAGTTCGGGCCAATTCTATAGAATATTGTTTATCTATGCTAAAGGTAATACAGAATAAGGCGGCGCCCACATGAGGATTACCTCATTTTACACAGTCATGTTGTGTTCGATAATTTGAATTAGTCATACCGGTCGCAACGTCGGCCTATGGCCTACTTCAACAAGGTTTACTCTAAATACTAAATATAATATTATCTCGTCACACAAAAAGATTGGAAAACAGTAAACAGGCCCTATCTAAATCCATCTTTTGTAACCTGCCGAACGGAAAACAAATTACATTCAATCTTTGTCAACAAGGTTGTAAATTCGGCAGAGTTTCAGTGAGAAAATTGGGAAACATGAAACAGGATACGAAAATAAAGAAAACACGTAGATGATTCTATTCAAAGGCGGAGTTTTAAATTCCGTGAAAAGGAAATTTGCCAATTTTCTCAAAACTGTCTGTGAATTAATGTAAATACGAAGAAATACATTATTTAAATAAAAGCACCTTATCTCTGATAAAAGCTCAATTCCGCTGTTGAAACGATGTTTGATAAAATATGTACATTTCAATAATTATTCTTTAGGAATAAAATGTAATTATTAACTTAAGCGACCCGATTTTAAAACGTTCATCAAACACAGACCATAGAATTTAATTAACCTGTCGAAGATTTGAAATTAAACATTGAATTACTTCTACATAATACCCAATACTATACTTCTATTAATTATTTCTGAAATATTGAATTAGTTGTCCATAATACCATATTTCTGTGAATTAGCGATGAAATATTGAGATTCGACCAAATTCATCCCCGAAGGGCGAACAGAAACATTTTCTAACAATTTAGTTCTCGGAATGATCTAGTCCCGAACAAACAACCCAGGCACAGGTGAAGCTATCCCTCTCGGCAAGGGGACCAGGGGGCTGTGTGGGGCCAAATAGAACGGAGAGAAAATTACAACTTACTCAGTATTAACAGTTTTCACGATAAGAATTCTATAGCACTCTTGTTCCTCCAGTACTCTACTTGTACTAAAAAAAGGTTTTGTGGGTGATTTGGAAGTTTGCACTAGCGGAGGGGAGTAATGTTGAATTTGAATGGTTTAATATATTGCATGTAAATCGTACAATAAGTCTCGGGCTCTCGAAGCATAGCGGTGAAAAAATAATAATCAACTCTAAGGAAAGATCTGAGCGATTTCTACACAAATTAAGACATTTTTTTCTTTATAATAATTTTCATTAAATAAATAAGGTCCTATCGAGTAAATCCGCTAGAAAAAGTCTCATGGATCAAGCTTGGCGCTTGGAACGAGGACATTTCTCACCACCGTAAAAAGAAAAACGTAAGGTCATTTGAATTAGTTTCTAGAAATAAATTAGGGAGATTTTGCATGGCCACATGTTCATACCATTAAAAATCACAAGGATTTACCCATAGGAAAAACTCATAAAAAACGTTTGAATAAAACGAATTTAAATTATTGTGACTCAATTTAAATACTTTTCCAATAAAATCCATTTATCGTAATAACTGAAAAGAGAAAATTAAACGGAAACTAGTATTTCCATTACTATCAATGCCCACCCACTACGGCGCACGATCTTCAGATACTATTCCATTGAAACCCATTTATCGTAAGAAGTGAGAATATAAAACTTAAACTGTCAGAAATGTCCATAAGCCTTACTAAACGGGCGGGGAAAAATAGGAAGACCATAAAACGGGACAATTTTGAAAATTCGAAGGTTCAAAGAAAAAAAAATGTAGGCTGGAATGACAGTTTACTGCGAGGATATCTTATTTTTATTACAATATGTCCTATTTTAGTTTCTCAGAACGGTAACTGAATTTCTAACGTGAATGAATAACCTACACAACACTATTTAAAGGATATAAAAATCCTTTGAGTAGCAACTATTCTATAAATTAAAAAAAATGACCTCTTACCTTATTCGGTTAGGATAATATATTGATAATAATGCACAGAATACACAAGGTAGAACGAATTTTTTTTTCTTCTAAAATTTACTTTATGGATTCTTTTATATTCTCTCATGTATATGTATATTAATATGAACTAAACTTATCAATTTGACTGTCCTAACACGGGATTTGTTCCTAGTTGGACAGTCAGCCTTCTTAAATATTTCTGTAAAATAATGTGTGTTTCAAATAAATATTATTATTATTATTATTAATTGAAGAATTTACAATAACCCTCAAATCATTCTAATGCAGACACTCGAAAAACACACAACAACATAAATATACCTTTACAGTACTTTCGTCCAAACAGTAACCTTTCACTCGACAACTATAAAAATAAATTATTGATTACTGATAATGCCACCATGTTCATAGACAAAAAACAATATGTGCTGAAAATGTAGCTTCGCATTATTCACCAGTATGGTAATAAAATTATAATAAAAAGGCAATGAAAGCAGTGCAACTATCACCATGAATGTGTAGAGAACCACTTCAGTTTCAGGTATGCAAATTTCCTCTCCCGCTGGCTTTATGGCCGGCGAAACTTTGCACACGGGGAAAGGTTAATGCAAATCCTATATCAAAATGTCTTAACTTTCAGCGGGGATTTCGTCCATGGGAATAATTCTGAACTTCCCATCTAACCAACCGCCCCATCCCGCCGCAGAACAAAGGCACAATTATTTATGACGCTTATACCCGTATCGATGGAAGGACAAACCGCTTCCTTGGAAATTCATATCTAAAAACTGCAAAGAAGGCAGGAAACTTGGTGATCTCTTTTATGAAACAATTAATGTTGGCTGTTTTGTACTTTAAAGCCATATATACGCGAAAAATTACATTTTATTCGATATTTCATTAGCCTTAACTGTTGAAAATATTTTCAGCTTTTCAAAATAAATGTTACAGCGTTTGGATAATTTACTTTCTTGGAAGTAGTGTTAGTAATTAATAATTACTAAGCCTTAACTACAAAGCCGTTTTCCCAGAAATCGCTTTTTCTAATTTATGCGAGATATAACTGATACACGAAGGTTTTGATAGCTTTCAAATTTGTAGAGATTTGCACAAATTTGTTTAAATTTGTATGTATTCTTATAAGTGGACCTAGAAAAAAATTTATCCAAACAAAAAAGTATTAGTAGAAAATTGAGTCAAAAAGTTTACGTCCTCCAAGTTAATTTTTTTATTATTATTTTTTAATATTTCTATTGGGTACGGAAGGGACATCTTTTATGTAATTATAAAAATGTCCATTTCTTTTTTTCAAACACTCAGATTTTTTTTTTTTTTTTTACAGTAACTCCACACAGGAGACCAAGGAGGAAACAATTTCCCTCAAGGCCTAAATCATCTTTGGGGATGCTGTGTGGAGGATCTTTTAGAGGATAGGAAGGAGTGAACTTGGGTCTTGAAGAGACCCATGTTATAGGATGGCGGAAACACAGAGGCCGGCAGATCATTCCACAGCCGAGCTGTTGATCACAAGAACGAATCGTAGAAGCGACCCGTTCTCATGTGACAAATGTCAACCGTGTGCAAATGTTGGGCGCGCGATTGGCGTGTTTCCCGACTATGCACTGGTGCCGAAGGGATCAATGACGCTAGTTCCTCGGAGCATCTTCCATTAAAATACTGGTAGAACAAGGACAGCATTCCCACCTGACGTCTGTGCTCCAAAGATTGCAACCCGTTTGTTAAGATAGGCGAATCTGTCAAACAGACCGCCCGTTTCTGCACAGAGTCAAGGTTTTTTTCAGATATTTTGGGACTCCCGACCAGAGGTGGTTGCCAAATTCTACAGTGGGGTGCACTTGTGATTTGTACAGGGTCAGCAGTTGTGTACTATTAAAGTATCTGCGGGCTCTGTACAATACGCCCAGCTTCTGAGAGGCTAACTTTACTCGGGTTTCGATGGAGACCCCATACCTGAGCTGGTCACTTAAGGTTACACCAAGCATATCAATGGAGGGCTTGTTGGGAAGATTGCTTCCATTAAAAGAGACTAGATTATCATTTCGATCCCTTTAGACGTAATCAGACATGATTGGGTCTTTGAAACATTAAATTCGACGAGGTTATTCTTACCCCAAGAGGAGACCCTCTCAAGGTAACCGTCCATTCTCTGTTTCAAAGCCCTCCGAGCCATTGGAGTTTGTGTGCCCTTTGGGGGCTTGTCAAACAAAAAGCAATCATGGACTGTACTGTCATCCGCGTAACAATGGATTGGTGCACATGTCAAGAGGTCATTGATGTGCAACAAAAACAATGTCGGAGACAGAACCGGTCCTTGTGGGATGCCAGAATTTATTGAATGCTAGGAAGAGATGAAACCATCAGCAACTGTCTGAATCGATCTCTCTCTCAGAAAGTCGGCAATCCACGTACACAAGGGAACGGGAAGTCCGTAAGAAGGCAGTTTGTTGACAAGTCCTCGGTGCCAAACCCGGTCAAAGGCCTTAGAAATGTCCAGTGAGACCGTTTGAGTCTCACCATAACGTTCCAGACACCGTCCCCAAACATGCGTCACATACGCGAGAAGATCACCGCACGAGCGGTTCCGCCGGAATCCATACTGGCGGTCGTTAATGATTTTGTTCTTCTCGAGGTATGTAAGAAGTTTGTCGTTGATCACACGTTCCATCACCTTGGACAGAACTGATGTGATCGCTATGGGTCGGTAGTTGGCCGGGTTGGAGCGATCACCTTTTTTAGGTATAGGATGAATGACCGCTTTTTCCAACCAGAGGGCACAGAGCCACATTTCAGGGACATTTTAAAGAGCTTTGTTAAAACTGGAGCGATTTCTGCAGCACACCTCTGCAATACCAGGGCAGGTATTCCGTCAGGCCTACTAGCTTTATTAACATCGAGCCCCCGTAAGATAAGGAGTACATCCCGATGCCGTATCCTCAGCTTTTTCATATAGAAGCCGCAGTGAGGAACCGACGGCGGGATGGCACCCCGGTCGTCGAGGGCCGAGTTTTCTGCAAACATTTTCCCTAAAAGGTTGGCCTTTTCGGTAGCAGTGTTTGCTAGTGAACCGTCAGGTCTGGTAAGAGGCGGCAGACTGGATTTGCAGAGATTGATGTCGAAGTCCATCACCATCAACGCGTGCGTCAAGAAAACCCATTTACTTATCAGATAAAAACAAATTGACAAATTAAGTAAATATTGTATAAAAAAATTACAAGATATGCGTCCCTTTTTTTGCCGCGTAGTTCCGAAAATTGACGAAATCGTGTATTTCCTCTCACTATTACAGAATAATCAATATTTGCACAAGGGCACGAAAACATTGAGAATCAGATTTTTTTATATGCCTGTCCTTTACTCAATCAGGATGTTCGGGAAAATAAGTTAAACAACCGTGTTTAAACTCACTTAATCCGGCCTGTCAGATTACCAAGCTGCATTCACGGGACGATCCGAGCATTAAATTACAACACCATGTCGAGCCCCGGCCCCAGGCTTGCGGGTCTGTGGGCCCGAGTGGCTGGCGGGCGGGGGTATTAGGACGGGCCGGGCTATTACCCGGGCTCAATCGCCGTACTTCAATCAGGAAACTAGGCGTGTAATGTTCCCTTGTTCTAATACAATGTATATTGTTCGACGTTTTAAGTTTCTAACAATTTTCAGTAGGGGATTAAAGTCACTATTTAGGTATAGGGTAAATTTACATGTATGTAAGTGTATAATAAAAGATGAAACATTGTAAAACGTCCTTGAGAAAATTTTCCGTAAAAACCTCACTATATTTCATCAATTTCACCATGCATTTTCAGATATCTATACCTAGATAAAAATAAATTCAATGACTGTATTAATTGTTTTTGTATTTAATTCGTAGAACTCCATTAAATTTTTTTTAGAAATTTAATGTAAATCAAATTTAATAATGTTATGATTAAGTTCTGCAAAAGCATTTTAGTTTTTTTTTTATTATTGCGATTTTAATAATAACATTATTAAATTTGATTTACATTAAATTCCTAAAAATAAAATAAAATATACAAAAAAAAATTACGACTGTTTTATTATGTAGGGGCAGCTTTTTATCTATATTTTGTTACTTCTGGCAGGATAATAAATAAGAATTTAATCCAATTTCATTTTGGTAATATTAGGGCAATATAATTTGGTATTTTATTTTGCATCGCAGGCACAATCTTCCATTGTGGTAAGATTCGATGAAACACAAATAGAGGTGGAAACATAAAGGTTAGTATTAAAGAGTGCTATACATAAAGGCGTAAATATCTGTCGTGCTGAAAGAAATACTTAGTATCTACAACGTTTTTACGACTTTCTATCCACGACCAGACCATGATAAACACTTCTGTTGCTGACCGAAAACTAATTGCCATTTTCCCTGATTAAAAATAAAAACAAAACATTGGCAAAAAGAGTGGCACTTCCACGGCCGGTTCTGCGACTAGCGGCCATCACGTGATTAGAACAAAAGAAAAATTCGTCATGGCGGACCGAAAAAAAGTGCGGCGACGGCGGGAAAACGGTTTTGAATATTGCAAACGGAGGACTTTCGATTAGATCCGGTGACTTTCTCCCGCTAAAAATACTTCCGTTCGACGGGCAGTGGGCCGTCACCGTCATCGGGCCAGTTAGCCAGTGTCCGCGTTGCGACACGGCACACGGCATCTTCCGTAGGCCAATGTACCTATCACTATGTCACTATGGAACAGTGCACAGTGCAGCACGACTAAGCCGGTCAGTGACGAATACAACCGTAACGAGGAAACGCCAATTATCGCCCGCCAATAGAATTATGGCAATGAGCGATTTTAAAGCAGCAATGCGTAAAAATAGTATAAAAATTACAATTTTGTTTGTAAGTTTTATTTACTATGTACTTTTGCTATTTTGGTTTATTAAATTCGCTACCGGTTTCGACACAATCGTGTCATTAACTAAAGTTAAAGTAAAAACTTAAGTTTAAGAACGCTAGTTATTATATTCATAATATCATTTTCAATTTAGTACACAGATTTTGTAAGCAATCTGCCAAATGAGAAATTGTTTTATATCTCCTGACCTTATTAAATAATTCTCTTTAAGGAAGAGAAAAATCTGTTCAATAGATTTTTTTTAAAGGTTTATTATGATTGATTTTAAGATTTCTATTCCAAATTTCAGGCTGTAAGGCTGTATACCGGCTCATTTAAATCTGCCATTACGGCGTGCCTTATCGAGTAGGGCATCATGGTGGAGGCTTGTATTAATATTACGTTATTACATTATCATTAACAGCACCCGGTCGACCTAACGGTAGGCAGGAGACGAGATTGAAAATACTTTTGAACTTTGGAATGAATCGAACGTCAAACTTTGATCCCATGAAAGGATCGAATTAATCATTAAAACCAACATAGTACATGAATTTTGTGAAGGTTCTAAGAAAGTTTGAATGATGACGAGTTTTTTTTTCAATTTCCTCGAAAGTATGATAATTTAATTATGAAAATAACGCCGCCTCTACGAACGCTACGAAAAAAGTCAGTTCATTAACACAACTGTTAAAAGTGTTGCGGCCTATTATGACTATTAGCGCCATCTAGAGGGAAGGACAAGGCGAGGTCGGCTAAGGACTTGATCAGTCCTTTTTTACTCAAAAGCCGGCGGTGCGTGCAAAACAATGAAATTATCACTGCCCGCATATTATGACATGCGTGATGTATGAGGAATTTGAGTCAGGGCTAGCAGGAAGAGATAAATGTAATTAGCAACATGGGGAAAACTGGTTGTACCGTTGACAGGCAGGCGGACAAAATGATTTGTGTGTAAACGAAGGGTATATTTTTTTTAATGATTTAAGCATTTTTAAACAAAATATGAAACATTATTAAATAAATAACAATTAATATACATTTTGTGGTTATTTGATATTTTGTAATGCCAAGTTGAGTAACAGCTGATTAAAGTTGCGATGTTTAATAAACAGGTAGCCAACATAAGGATACCTACTTTCTAACGCAACCTATCCTAATTTAATAACGACAGTTTATGAAGACGCCTTCGAAATGTGGAGTTGGAGAAGACTGCTCAGGATATCATAGATCATTATACCAACCTATCGATTCTGGAAGATTATTCATCACACAATATTCAAAGCAGGCTGTTCAACCGTTCGCCATCAGTATATTGTGATATATACACATTGATGTATATATTTAGATGAGACACGAAGCGAAAAAAATGGTTCCACTCAGTTGAAGGAAAGTTCCCTCAACGCCCGCCGTACAGCGGTAAGACCGAGAAACCGACAAACGGAAACTGGATATATAATGAATACTTCGCTCTCCAAAGCCAAACTAAAACTTATGGTCACCAGTAAAGTGGAAGGCAAGAGAAGTGCAGGAAGATCGCCGATGCGCTGGACTGATCATGTTTCAAAAGTGTCCCGAAAATCAGGAACAACATTAGTCAACATGATTACACTTTAAAGCTAACAAAAACTGAGTTCGGCATATTTACATTTGTCCGTTTGTTTAATAATTACCAATTTTATAAAACTACACTTTCGTTGGACAAGCTCATTCAAAGTTAGTCTTAAAAAAAATAACTTCAGCATCCATTTATGTGCATTCAAAAAAACTTCGGGTGAACGCGTCTAAATTTATTTGTCAAAACATTCAACGTGTAGGTAGAATAAAGCATCAACGAGACGATAAAAATAAAGCAATTCTAGTAATCCTACTGAAAAAGCGTATCGATTACAAGGCACACTCGCTCTACTATTTTTCGCAGAAGACAATAACCACATTGCATACACAAGTACACGGGTATTTATCGATACTAAGGCATTAACACAATATAAGACGTCTTGAAAAGGCAATAGTGGTGGTGATCAGTAACAGTATTTTATCTTTAAAAATAATAATGTCCACGGTCACGTTCAAAGCAGAATGTTTGGAGGAATGCTGATAAAGTGAGAAACTAGAGTACTTGGCGAGTTTTACCTGTTTATTATCAATAAAAATTCAAATAGAATAATAAATGGTGTATCACAACAACAAGCCATACCGAAGATGTATAGTAAAACATGTAATTATAGTCAATATGAAACGAAATAAACTCTCACGGGTGGTTATCAGCAAAATTTCAAAATTAGTTTTCAATCTTGACAAACAAAGTATAGCTCATTATTGAAATGAGGTTGCATGCTGAAATGAGTTTTGCCGATCTAAAAATACTAAAGACAGTAAAATCTGGGCAAATTCACCTTTTTTAGTTATTATTATAATTAACAATACTACGTTCAGAGAACTGGGATATTTTAAAAATAAATTCTGACTGTATAAGCGTATGAACGCTTCAGAAAAATGTTTGGGATCGTGTGTAAATACTAAATACAACTCCAGAAGAACTGACAGGTTGTCTGAACATTGAATGTAATCAAGCTGCTTCGGAGCCTGACGGCTCGAATGTACACAGACGAAGCACATTTTAAAAGTTGGCCTCATCAAAATATACCTTTGGCAGACCCCAACCACTAGAAAATAAATTTAAATTTAAAAGCCACAAAAAAACTGTTTGGTTACATTAAAGGAAGTAATAAATTAATAGATACGGATCAAAGAATGAATATACAATTACACATTTTGTATTTAATTAGATTTATATAATAATAGCCCTTACAACATTTTCCTTTGAAGTTCTAAAAGCTAATTAGAGATTGAGATTGGCAATAATGGGAGTCACCATTTTGAGCCAACATCAAGCCACGCCACGGAAGCGGAAGCGGAAGGGAAAAGCATCGATGACGAAACTGCCAAAATCTCATTTGTCATTCTTTATGGCTTAACGCAGTGGGTACAGAAAGCCTTATCGAATACATTCGAGGTAAAGAAGGCAGAGATAAGAAAATAGAGAGAAATAAATAATGTATAATGTATTAAAGAGAGAGATAATTCAATTTGCTCGTAATAAAATTGTATCTTGTTTGAAGGAAACGCAAAGGAAAGCATTTCATTCCGCGTTACTCAATTTCCTACGACAGATATTTCCAGCATTCCTAAGAAAAAATAATGATGTCGAAATAATATCTCCGTTATTGTATTTCAAATAATCGGGCCCAACTTCGGAATTATTTTATTTCAAGATATGGAATAAATACCCAATAAAAAACGAAATCCTTGAAAATAAAATTGAAATTCTTCGATAATTCTTTAAATAATAAATATTACGTCCACGACTTATTTCTTTAGCATCACAGTAAAAAGTATTATAATTTTTAAAATTTCTAAAAATAAACACACTTACAGATAAATTACCTTTAAATATAATTAGGTTAGATCAAAACAAGTAGTTATTATAATATATTTACAGATGTGGATTGTGAAATAATGAAAATATAAATATAATTTGCAGATAAAATAAAAAGAAAACATCGTATTACAGGAGGCCAAAGGTGTGAAGGTAGGTAAATTAGTGAAATAAAAGTGTAAACTTATGTTATAAGTTGATTCGGATAAGTACAGGTAACAAGGCCGATCTATGAAAGTAATAACATTTTATTTATGTCTCACGGACAAGAACAGACCATTTTTATCAATTTGTCTCTTCCACACTGAATGGTTTAATTAATACCTACTGGAAAAAATCAATTAAACTCACTTTTACAGCAATTTACAACAGACAATAATTTTAGTGATTTGACACTCAGTCGAACGGCATTCGACTTTGTTATTTTCTATCGGTGAAATTATGTGATTACTTATTTTACGTAATACCCGGCCTTCGTCGGTGTTCCAACTCTATTTTAACGAAATGTTGTTTTATTGTTGCCCCAAATAAAAATTCTGGCGTATATATCTTATTTTTTTACAGAGAAATGGAGCTTCCAAAACTCTACAGCTCACGGTGGATATTACTTTGGTTTACAGAAATTAGACAGAAAAATATGTACTTAAATACATGACACCAATTAGAACCAAGGAGATCTTATTTGGATGAAAACTGTAAGATCAATTATCCATTCCTGACATAGCTTAGGATATACAGTATAACACCGATTTTCCAGGGTTACACGATACCAAATTGGCGCTATTCATTCTGCGGTTTAATGTGTGCAAAATTCATAACAAGATTACTGGGCGAGTAGCTGCCGTACCCGTGAAGGTTCTCACGAATTTCCGCAGCTCAATTTGCATGGCACGCGGAGTCGGCGAGGAAATTAATAACCCCAATCCAACGGGGAGGGTTGAACGTTGTTCGCGTAACAAGGAGTAACCGACTTGCCCGGCGCGAGTTGGAGCGAAACCACCTCAAGCCAGACCAGGACACTGAATTATATCGGCCCGTTAAATTCTATGACATTTTGCTTCTTTTAATTTTATTAAATTTAACATTTAAAAATGTTTTAATAAAAAATACACACTTGTGTAAGCGGATTTTATAGAAGTTAAGAAATCCGATTTGATTCATTGTCCTGGCCTGGCTTGAGGTAGTGATGAGATATCTCCAAAAAAATACCCCGACGATTCGGAACATCACGATGAAAAGAAAGAAAGTTTGTATGTATTGTAGTTTTCGAGGGAGGGGGGAGTAAGAAATGAGAGGAAAATAATATATTATAATAAAACAAATTTAAAACTTTTTTCCACTTTAATTTTTTTTTTTTTTTTTTTAAATTAAAGTTAAAAAATTAAAGTGGAAAAAAGTTTTAAATTTGTTTTAAATAATAATATAATATACTATAATGGAATTCCACCATGTATTAACAGTTTCAAAAATAGAAATAGAGGAAAATAACTTATAATACAAGACAAACACATACACAACATTGTATTCGGGGATATCATATACACGACTTTTAAATTGAAGATCATTTTTAGAAAATAAGATATTTGAGACCGAAAAAGATTCCTTGTCACGGAAAAATAATAAATTACTACAATGCATAAAAATCTACAGTGACGTCGCCAACGTAGATATTTTGGAAATAGTTCCACTTTTGACTACCTACAGAGTGTCCCCGTTTTCTAGTTTTATTTAGGCAAATCCTTTTTTGTCGTGGGTAAAATGTACATTTTATTAATACTTTAGGTTAGTTTATATCATTATGTTCAACACCAAAACATATGTTCAACGGCAAACCACTAAGTATTGCCACATTTATGAAATAAATACATGGTATTTTAAATAAAAAAAATACCCAAAATATGTAAAAAAAAAAGTTGTACGCAATTATTTTTCCCCAAATCTCGGGAAATTTCCCCGCGGCCACACCACACTTTTCCTTTGCCCCTAACGGTGTCGCGTAACCCGGAGGGGTGCGTGCCCCGTACTTCGCTACGCCACCCGGGTGTAGAATGTGTAGACACTAGTCCGTAGAGGCTGTCGCTACGAAGCTGCCAACCTTGCGGGCTTAATTAACGCCCGTACCGAGATAACTACACGGAAAGAACCCACAAAGGTACCACGGGGAATACCTTATTGAAAATTACTCAAACCATACATAACACATACAGCATAAAGTTTACTTTATTCTATACACAACGTGTATAATAATTTTAGGATAATTCAGATTAGATTAGATTAATGTGAGTGTGGTGGGGACGAGATGAAAATCCAATTTATTTAAGGATGAATAACTATCTACCTAGCAGTGGCGAGCCAAAATATTTTCGCGATTTTCCAGAACAGACCAAAGTACAATATTAATATGTTTTTATAGCCGACAAGGAAATATTTAATCAGAAGGTCTGGAGGTTACTTAAATCAGTTTTTTTTCCATACAAAAGCAAAATACATACCAAACAAAAAATGTTTATTCTGAAAATCGCAAAAATCGGAAGAAGAATAATAGGTCATCATATATATCATCGTGCTAATAATCTGATCAGTGGAGGAATTATATAGTGAAAATAACAAATTTGACTTTAAAAAATGCAAAGTTGATGTAAGCGTAATGAACAATATTAAGAAAGGGACGCATAGTCGGTTTAGGCATGTAGAGGGATTTTTTTTAATATTATAATGCATTTTAATAAATATGTTTTTTTTTAATATTATAAATACGCCTTTTAACGAAGAATTACGTTTTGTAAAAAGATACCTACCTCACTAGATATTAATGACCTTTTTATTCTGTTACTACTTTTAAAAGTGACATTTGTCGCCATGGTATATGCATGCCACCGCCTGACGTTGTGCATTTTTATAATTTTTATTTACATTTTACAAAAAAAAATACAATACAAAAAGTTCCGATAAACTACTTTTTGGTAGTTTTTCTAACGGGAATGAACGAAGAAGTATAAGGAGAATATATGACGTGAATGTGAATGGAAGAAGAAGCCGGGGCGCCCGAGAAAGACATGGCACGATCAAGTGAATCAAAAACTTGATTCGGGCCATGTCAGAAGTCGGAATAACAAAAGAGAATGCATGAGACGTTTGTATGAATGTAAATGAAGCAAGAAGTGTACGCGAAGATCGAGTTGTTTAGCGGTCCGTCCCATCTGCCTACGCCTGCTAGGAAAGGGCGTGATAGTTAGTTACTTAGTCTGTTTACTGTATGATGATATCATTACCTTTACTCAACCTCTACATACTAGAAGTTTTAGTACGAATCGAAACTAGTTAATTTTATACATGTATATTCAAATAAAGTGGTGTCAAAACGAAAAATATTTTTATTAAAATTATAATAATATAGCACGTATTGTTAAATATTTTGTTTTCTGTAAAAGCATTAGCTGATAATAAAATTATAATAATATAGCACGTATTGTTAAATAGTTTGTTTTCTGTAAAGCATTAGCTGATAATAAAATTATAATAATATAGCACGTATTGTTAAATAGTTTGTTTTCTGTAAAGCATTAGCTGATAATAAAATTATAATAATATAGCACGTATTGTTAAATAGTTTGTTTTCTGTAAAAGCATTAGCTGATAATAAAATTATAATAATATAGCACGTATTGTTAAATAGTTTGTTTTCTGTAAAGCATTAGCTGATAATAAAATTATAATAATATAGCACGTATTGTTAAATAGTTTGTTTTCTGTAAAAGCATTAGCTGATAATAAAATTATAATAATATAGCACGTATTGTTAAATAGTTTGTTTTCTGTAAAGCATTAGCTGATAATAAAATTATAATAATATAGCACGTATTGTTAAATAGTTTGTTTTCTGTAAAAGCATTAGCTGATAATAAAATTAACAAGTTATATTTCCTCAAAATACCTATTTATATCGCTAATTCAAGACTCATTGAAGACAACGGATCGCCTATTTCCTCGCCTAGCTCCCTTTCCTGTTCATTGGATTCAGTCATGAATACTTGAACAGTGAAGTTGACATATTTACAATACATTGGTTTATACATCTTTACTATAGACCGACGTGTATCAGTAATTTATGAGATAAATACGGATAATAGATCTCACCTGTTATTTTCTTTCCCAGTAGTCCGTTCCGTCTCACGTTCATCAATTTATTCGGCCATAAGCTTACTACATGTGCAATATGCTGTTTTGTACACACATTATAAACCTACCCATATGAGAGATTTAAAAGATAAACAAGAAACCGTATTTCACATATCGCTACCAAGTTTTCGTTCCTAATAGTCCGTTGCCTCTCACGTTCATCGATTCACTCTGCCGTGAATACTTCAAAAAGAAGTTGACTCGTGTCTAATATGCTTTTTTTGTGCACGTTTACTATAAACCTGCTTATACCAAAAGCAATAACATATAACTAAAAGATTAAAACGAAAACTGTTTTCCACTATCGTTTTTGTTCCTAGTAATGTATTCTCTCTCACGTTTATTGATTTATTCAGCCATGAATACTTAAACAATGAAGCTTTACAAGTGTACAGGCAAATAATTTTAAAGAAATTCTTGCTTGTGTAGTGGTGTACTGCATCGTAGGACTACTTCGGGGTAAGAGGAGATTGCGGGCGGGTGTTTCAAACTAGTTCGAACCAATACCGGTGTGCACCACAAATACATTTAAACGTGGGCCTCTTAAAATGATTTGCTTGCTCAATATGTGGTTTTGTACACACTTACTATAAAATAACTCTTATAGTAAAAAGAGAAAAATAAAACTAATTTTAAATTTATTTATTTCATCATAGATCATTTTTTCCTTACGCGAAACAAATGTGACCGTACTGGGGTACCCCGTTCTAATGTTACATTGGACATGGTTTTGTGTAAGAATTATAAATGATTAAATAAAACAAACACTTTGTTTTAAACCACTAATTTAATAATAAACCACTAATCCAATACCGGGGTAAAATTCAAAACTAAACAAAAATACATAGAGTGAGCATATTGGTACCCCGATGAAGCTTGAGGTAAGCGAAACCGATTGGTGATAATTTGAAAATAAATTAGTGATTTAATTTAATAAATATGTCAAACCACAAAGTAATTGCTTTTTACTAAAATAAATTATAAATTAAGTAAAGTTTTTTTTCGTACGTATGTTAAGTGAATTTAAATGTAAATATTAGGTAGATAGTTAACAGTAAGAAATACAAAAAAAATATTACGAGAGGCAAATTATAAACGAAAACTCTTAAATCTAGAAGAAAACATAACATGAGTATTAATCTTTGTTTGGTTGCACATTGTATCTACATTTCTCCTTTCCGTGTCCATAATCCATGTCTAAATACTTCGTTTGAAGTCTGTTAATTTTTTAATGGTTTTTTTATTGCTAGAGGGGGGATGTTAAATAATTTTATAGAGAAATATTGCAAATTTCTTTATTCAAAAGTCGCCTTAGTTAGATTAGTTAGGTAGATTGATTTGATTTGAATGAGGATCTTGTGAATCGACCCGAGTTTGTATGTGCGAGTTATCCTGTTTTTTTTTAACTAACCATCACGTCGTTTCTCCGCAGGGGTGGGCAGAGAGGACGGACCGCCAAACAACTCGATCTTGGTATACACTCCTTGCTTCATTCACATTCATACAACGCCTCATACATTCTCTTCTGTTATTCCGACTTCTGACATGGCCCGACTCAAGTATTTGATACACTTGATCGTGCCACGTCTTCCTCCGACGTCCCCGGCTTCTTCTTCCATTCACATTCACGTCATATATTCTCCTTCTGTTTTTTTTAATGCGTGAATTAAAATATATTTTAAATATAATTGTTTCAGAGTCATTAAATTTGGGGCATTAAAAACATAGTATGTGGGGAGTTCTGATGGCATAGTAAGTGTAATTTCCAAAATAGCCTTTTCTGCTATGAGTACTGGTTTTACAGTGGAATCGCATGAATTTCCTATCCACGATAAGACCGTATTATAGATGAGATTGGCCAAAAGCTTAATGAATTTGAATTAGTTAATTTATCTAAAATGTTTCTTGTTGTTTTGAAAAAATAGGTTAGTTTATTTAATGTGTTGTTTACTTTTTCAACGAGTTCCAATTTAAGTTTTGATCAATAATTATTCCTAGGTATTTTGGTATTAAGGTATTTGTATTTCTTTCAATTTTGGGCAGTTGCAAGGAACTTCTTGGTTCAGGTACAGTTTTTATGATTTTTTTATCTTTAGTTTGGTATTGAGGTTATCTGTCTGTTGTGGATTTTAAATTTAATATATTTAGTTTTCGTGTAATTTAGAATAAAATCGGGCCTAAGACAATGCCTTGTGGAACACCGTATTGGATTTGTGTTGGTTGTTTCATTTTGAATCCTAAATAATTGCGATCTTTCTGACATATAGCTTTTAATTAGATTCAGTTCACGATCTAATATTCCAATCTTTTTGAGCTCTTCTAGAAGATATGTATAATCAATTGTGTGGGAGGCCTTAGAAAGATCTAAAAATATGCCGATACACTTACTACCGTTATCGAAGCTATGTTTTATACTATTTATAATAGAGGCGATGGCATCGGGAGTTCCCATATTTTTGCTAAGGCCGAATTGGTTTTCAGATAGTATGAGATTTGTTTCAAGATTTTGAGTGAGCTGTTTCTTAATAACTTTCTCTACTATTTTCGAAAGATTATTCATGATTGCTATCCGTTTCTAGCCAATTATATCTGCTTTATTGCCGGTTTTAAAAATTGGTATAACAGAAACCATTTTTAGTTTCGTCTTTTGCCATCGTTTGCTAATTTCTATTCCTAGAAATCCCTCCCTCGCGCATTTAGCAGTATAGTTTACAACGAATAGTTGGGTAACGTAGATAGTTGATACGTGCACAATATGCTGGCATAACCTTGCGCGTATCACTTATTTAAGCGACAACGAAGACAACGAATTTCACATAGAATCGTCTCCTACTTGTCCGCTGCCTCTCACGTTCATCGATGTATTCTTCGACGGATACTTGAACAAGAAGTTACCATGTGTACAACCTGCTATTTTGTACACGCTTACTATAAAATAACCACTAATTTAAGAGATAAATAAGACTTCACATATCGTTTCCGTTCCCTCTCGCGTTTATCGATATAATCCGCCATGCATACTTGAACAATGTAATGTAAACAATGCGTCGTACTGTACCTATCTCAACCTGGACAAATATTGTTACGGGTACGGGACGAATTCATTAATATAGTGGCTGTGTTAGAAGCTAAGAGTACAAATGACGCAAGACGCCGGGGTGGCCATACGTTACGCCAGTGCGAGTGGTCGTATGTCGCACCGCAGCGGCGGAGCAGCCAGCCCTTCAGACGGGGAATTAATAGCTCTGGAATAAACGGCGCTAAAATTTGTACCCATCACACCTGGAATTTGGTGTAAGCTCCGGGAATGCAAAACCGTATAGGATGATGGTATTATGTAATAACTACACGTAATCATATTTTAGAACAAACATTTATTAATAGCGTCCTTTCAAGTCAGTATGTATATAGTAAACGGGGAGATAAATAGATATATAGAATATAGATCACACGATTTATCTAATAATTCTACCTTTAAATAATAAGAAATACTTTCCTTTCATCACATTAGTTGCGACATTGAAACCCGCCGAATGATTTGGGTTTACCGACGAAAACAAGTGAAAATAACTTTCTTAAAACGTCAGCCAGCTTGCTTTGGCAAAGTTGCAGTAAAATATTATTGAATTACATGACGTTATTTACTCGTAGTGCTATCTCCTAGTGGCGGTCGACGACATCAATTTTTAAAATATCACGGACATCTCCGTTATGAAAGAGATAATGATAATGGGCACCTACACCGATCCAATTCCCAAACTTTCTGAGTCATGACAATTGCCATATTCGATCTACGTTTTTATTTCTTATTTTATATACAATCTTTAACTTCTTGATATCAAGAATTTTCCTTTTTTTGCTGCATACGGAGAAATACCTTTTCTGTCCACGATACTTTTAAGAATTCCCCGAAAGCTCACATTTCAAAAGCCTAGAATCTTGAAACCGTTGTAGGTTTCCAAGCTTCCATTCAGTACAATAGCATGAAGTGGACATAGCACTTCACAACACGATAGTAAATATTCATTCGAGATCCCTTTCGCAAAAGAGACTTCTTCTCAACCCTCATAGAAATGAACGTCCTTCTGGTTTAAATTATTCGTGTTCACTTCTACTTGAAGATTCGTGTCACCCTCTATCCAACCCAAGCAGGTGCTTATCTATATTCACCTGTTCAATCGTTTCCCCGAGTTTCTTATACGTTGGCAGATATTTGTCATTGGCATGTTGGCACCCGAGAGATAATAATGGAACTGCAATAAGAAAATACATGCTCCAGTAATTGAACTCCAACCGAGCAATTTGTAAAGGCGTGTCGGCCGCGGACATGTTCAACATTGATCCGTGTTTAGCGAATTTGTATTTGAAACAGGGTCCATTAGTTTCCCATCACCCGCCTGTGTCAGTCACATCAAAGCATCAAGCGCCGAGGTTCCAGAATTGGAGGCAGTCACGAAACTCCGGGAAATATTAGGCGGCTAAGCCAAACTTCCTAGGGTTTAACCGTCGGTCTGTAAAATATACATAATTATTCGAGAAGTGGATTATATTTAGGCCAGCTTTATGGAACTCTTTGACCAGAACAACCCGAGCACAAATAATGCTAATGTTAACTACCGTGGATATCGAGTATAGCGGAATAGGCATGCAGATAAACTCAAATAGTCTGGCGACGAATGCTCTTGGAAAACTCTGGTCGGCAGTTAATTTAATAGAGGAAATTTAGTATATATATTTGAGTATTCTAGAATTCAATTTGAACTAAACTGTGAATCGGTAGCGCGGAGTCTGAACTATAACAGTGACTATGTAACCAAATAATAAATACATATCGACGGTCCCAACGAACAATGTCGGATGTGCAAATGGTAACTCCTTATTAGAGTTCTTCAAAGTTTCGTTTCTACGTGTTTAGAGTTTCATGTCTACATTTTTATTGTTTTTAAAATATAGAAATATAGTGTTTTTTTTTATATTTTGCATAAACCCCACATTTATTTGGTTGGAAAAATAAATTATTACAACTACTACAGCTCTTATGCAAAGTTACCAATTTGCACATCCGACATTGTTCGTTGAAACCGTCGATATATTCAATGCAATAGGTAATTATGAAATTAATAAACAGAAGGTGATACTGGAGAATCATCGGAATATATAAGTAACGAGTCTAACATACAATATAACATTTTAATTCGTGAGAAATAACATTCAACGATTGCTACAAACGATAACAATATTTGACTTACGATAATTATTCAACATAGATAACATTTACGGGCAACACCTAAATTACAAAGGAATTTTGTGAGTGTACCTCTACCTGCCTGTTAAAATGCAAGATTAAATAAAAAAATGTTTGAAAAGTGAGGTAAAAAACAAAGAAAAATTTATTTATATGCTAGATCAACTTTACGCGAGATGCTAGTAACATCTGTTCAACCGTTCATTGTACAAACATAGGCGGTATTATAGTATTCACTGTAGCCAGCCATGTAGGTAAAGTCGTTTGTCCATTTTCATCACACGGGCCAAACAATAATCGAGATCGCGTATGAGTCACGTGTAAAAGAGGTAGCTATAAAATGCGAGATCGATTCTTAACGAAAGCAGGAGTGAAATGACGCCACTCGACAGAAATACACCGATTATTCCTTGTTTTTTCCCTTTCACGCCGGTTAGGGTGAGAGCACTTTGGACGAGTTGTCAGTTATTTTCATAATACGGCAGTGACGTTTGCGACTCGCCAGGAGGATTTATTGATTCCCCGCCGTGGGACTAGGAAGTAGGAACTAGGTGCTGGGTACTTGGGTACGTCCCGGGGTAGACGAGCGGAGGGAAGTCTACTCCTTCACTGCTAGACAGAGGATAACAGAACTGTCGCTGTCATTGGGTCCGGACACCGCTGACGCTCTACGGGTATTTCCCAGCGGATCGATCAAGCCTTCAAATCAATTATTCATCTGAAATCGTCGTGTCTAATATCAAAAACATCATTGTATGTGAAATGTACTGTATATACGTACATATTTTTTAAGAACAAACGTATTTTTTTTCTAGGTATTAAAATGATTTTTTTTAAATACTATGCATTACAAATTGCCACTAAATCAAATCGGTTATTTAAAAATAAAAAAAAGAATAAAAATGTACACATTACAAGCAAAAGGTTTAAAGTTCGCGTGACGTTCAACGGCCTTTTTACACATTGATGCACTCTCATTTATTTCATGTTTTGCGATAGTACGAGCCATTTAAGGGGGAAGACTCAAATAAGGCGCTAAACGTCACTTCGCAGTATGCTAACGTAAGCAATACAACACATAATTTATCTGCAAATTCTTAACAGAAAGTTACGAAAGAGTCTAAGGTTTTCAGTGACGTAAATTCTTAAACTGTAACCTTTTATATTATATATGAAATACCTACAGTAATTTTAAGTAAAACGCTCGACAGTGCCTTCGCCGTTATGTTAACTTCACCCATTACAAACATATTTAATCAAAATCCTTCCACAATCTCAGAGTAAATAAGATCAAGAACCAAAAGCGTTTATTAAAAATAATCCAGTAAATCTAGATTTTCACTGTAATTCCCTCAAAGTTCAGGAATTTTTAAATTCAGTTCCGTCATACAAAAAACGTATGACAATTTCTGGCCCGCGCGATTGTTGATAAAACGTTTTATTTCGCCGGAGTAAATCAGTTGTGAGAAGTCCTTCAGAGCGAGCGGACGTCGATTTGAAATTCGATATTTCTGTCTGTTTTATGACGAATAGCTGGGAAGAGAGGTGTTAAACTGCCACCGGAATGTAGGAATTACGTATTTTCGATTTTTTTTTGTTATAATCACATTTCTTTGCAACGTTCTTTAAGATGGTCCAAAAAATGATTAATTTATTATACGGCACAATATAAAAGACCTGCGCACTGGAAAAAAACTGACGGACGTGGTACAGATCTACAAGATTAGATCTTTGCAGGCGGTCAACAGCAAAACTAATGAATGAACGAATTATTTTTAAAATCTTAACATTTTTGTGCCCATATAATTTACAATCTTGACGCCCCTGACTGCATGTATAAGTATGCCGATCTGTGCCTATCAAAATCCATAGTTTTAGCGGCTATTTTGAATTTCTAGATATTCACACCGATTTGGTTAGAAAGCGGCGTAAGTCATGTTAGGGGGGTGCTGAAGTCAAATTTAATGTCAACCTGAGTAATTTCGATGGTCATTTTTAATTTTGAGTTCTCTACCGATTTGGTTCAAAATCGGAATTAAAGTGTTTGGAAGTGAACTGAAATCAAATGCGAAGAATGATAACAAAGAATGTTTTTCTTCATTTCAAATTGTAGAATCTTTATCCTACTTTAAAAAATATTAATTAACCTTCACCGAAAAATTACCCCTTAATTAATAAATTTTTTTTAAATGGCGAAGTTTGTTTTTTTTTATTTCTCGCTATTTTTTTTTAGTGTTTAACCAATTTTGACAGTGAAGGGGTAATTTTTCGGTGAAGGTTAATTAATATTTTTTAAAGCAGGCTAAAGATTCTACAATTTGAAATGAAGAAAAATATTCTATGTTATCATAATAACATACAATGTTTTTCTTTATTTAGAACACCTGTATTTCGGACGATATTAGGTCCTTGGAGACCAATTTGTTTTCAAATTTTACCATCTTTAGTCTACTTTAAAAACAATAGATTAACCTTTACCGAAAAATTACTCCTTCACTGTCAAAATTGACCAAAACACTAAAAAATAGCGAAGAATGACAACTTACAAAAAATTTGAATAATTTAGAACCGCTGTATCTCGGACATTATTAAGTCGTTAGAAACGTATTTGATTTCAAATTATAGCATATTTGGTCTACTTTGCTTGGGGGAGGGGCAAGGGGAAGATAGGAGACTTTTGTGAAAATACTCCCTGTTATAGGTATTATTCACCTGCAAAATTTCAGTTTTTCTCATTGCCTTCATTGACTGAACTACTGGTGAATTGTATTCAAGCTTATTGCCTGCGTCTGGAGTGGGTTGTAAATCATTGTTATCTACCTATAATAATAATCGGATGATTTTTATATCAACGTTTTTGTGAAAAATCACCTCAAGGGCGCTGTAATATGTTATATTTTTACTGCTGTTTAGTATACAATATTGAAGGACGTTTCTAAATCCCAAAAATTATCAAAAGACAAATAATTCTTATTCCCGATTAATAAACGGGATCTAATTCACATCCTCCATCTTGGTTCCCAATTCAAATGTAATAGTAGAATTACTTAACCATTAATAAAAACCAAAGCCACTAATAGAATAGCCATATAAAAAGCATCCAATTCATTTCAACCACCTTGAATCCCCTAGTGGACAATCGAAAAACGGATTCCTTGATTCAAAATCCATGAAAATAATTCCCTGTGTCAAAAAGCTGTGCTTATAAGTATTTCTGAGCAGTTGGTCCACGTTACCCATTTCTATAATATTTCCGAAGCTAAAAAAAAGATTATGCTGTGAAGAAACAAATATGTAAATAGTAACAAAACAAATCTTTTGTAAAAGGGAGGCACTTTGTATGGCTACTGACAATAATTAATATATTATATATAAATTGAAAAAAACATATTCTCATCAGTTACCCTATCCTATTACCAACAGATGCTAAGTTAAGTCTGTCAAGCTTCTATTTATTTATTTTTATACAGCGAATAAACGAAAAAAATATAGAGCAAATGTTTTTTGTTTCGTATTGCATCAATACGCTGAACATTTTTTTTAATCCGCCGTGGTCTACATTATCCACATTTCCCCAATCCTGCTGCCGGATCGCGGTGGTCCGTGGTTTTAAGTTTGAGGCCTAAAATTCCTAACGGCGGTGAATACGCGGTCTTATACTGGACCCTTAATTAAAAATATCGAATAGTTTTATTATTGAGGCGCGATGTTTTCAGTAAAATGGTAGTAAATAAATAAAAATAAAAATCCACATATTGGGTATTCGCTGATACACAAACAGCTGATTTTCTTAGAAGTATAGTTCAAATCAAAGGATTTTTTGTAATATTTAAAAATTCGCTAACTTCTACAATCTACCTATATGCTTTACTAAAGTTAAACCAAATAATTTTATTATTAAAAAGTTACAAGCAAAATGAGACATTTATTAACAATTTGATTTTAATACTTTTTTTAAATAAATGTGATCCGTATTAACACAATGGATCAGATAACTGAGTTTAAGCACAGTCCTACAAAACTACAAAATCTAAACCATATTTTTTAACCCCCACTCTCAAGTTGGGCAATTCCTTATCGGGAAATAGTTTCTTATCGCGTGCTTCATACGCGTGTCGGATTTTCTATTACAAATGACTCATAAAATGATGAATCACGCGGTCTGTACATTTTGTACACAAATAAATACGCAATGAGGCATTGGAGTGAGTTTTCTCATTAGCACACGGGGAAGTGATAACATTTATCTTCATCGCTCATTCATTACCTGGAAGTGTATTTTCCCCGATTCTCTCGGCTCGGTCCGGGAACTGCGGAGTGCGGTGTCGGCGCGCCGGCCAAACGCGAGGGCAGACAGAATGGCTACTGGAGGAAACTGAACGTTGAATAAAAAAAAAGCAATGCCTCTCTCCTAGGCACGTTAACGGGGAGAGGGACGTCGGAGAGTTATTATTTATTAATTCAAAATAATGATAATATTATTGTGCAATACGATAAACGTGGTGTTTTTAAAGAGAAAAGTATTTATTACGTTTTTATTTTAATTTGCATGGGCTTAGCATTTATCAAAATATATTCAGAAATATTACACATTTCTGACCGTTCTACGAAGGTTTTACAAAAACATTTAAAAAGTTGAATATCCTTAAAAAATGCTGTGAAGGTTTTTCTGTAATATGTCGATAAGATAAATATAAAAAAAGAACAGTGTGTAGTTTAATTTTTTCATGAACACTACGTAACTTTAATGTTTTTTTTTTGTATTGCGGATTACAAATCTTTGGTTGTGTTTATTTACAAAAACGCAACGAGAAAGGATTAAAAATACTTTTCTCCACTTTAAAAATCATATTCGTTTAATAAATATTTTTCTATTTAAAAACATTGTGTTTATCGTATTGCGTAATAATACTATAATTATTTTGAATTAATAAATAATAACTCTCCAACGTCCCTCTCGCCCTTAAATGTATCACATCCAACTAGAGCAGGGGTGGGGTATCCGAAACGGGGTAAAAAGTTAAATCTCGAAGGTAAATCCATTTGTACAGCTTAATTTACTGACATTCCTCCTTTAGTGCGAAAATTAACATATTATATTGAAGTAAAAATAATTTATTATTTCATTTGGTTTCCCTTCAGTAATTCCTATTTGTATTATAAGAACAGTGTGACCTCAGTACCTAATAACGGAACGCTGAGTATAAACTTTTACCAACATTATTCAACGAGAATAATTAACAATAACATATTTTAATTTTGTGTTTTGTTTTTTATACATACATTGTTTTGTAAAGTCAAATTGATCGCAGTCGCTCATTACGAATATAAAGTCGCGAGTTGAAAACAGTTCAATCTTCGAGAAGTCTTTTCTTTTGCTTTATTCTCAATATAAATGGATTAAATGTACTATATTGAATTTAAATTCCCTGTGTGTTTTAGGTTCTGTTGAATTTGAGAACAATTATTGTGCAGCCATAATAAATAAGTATGCTATAACATTAAAAGCGGTTAGTCAGTATATCTCACTTTCAAATCCCGGGGCTAATAATTTCGTGAAAGGCAAATAGATTTTGTGAAAATTCTTTTTAAAGTAACCCGATCATCGTCCTAGAGAAATTGTCTCGTTAAACGTAACACGACTTAGAAATATTAAAATGATCAACACAAAGCAGGAAAATTAATACATCATTTTAATGAGTGATTGCGATAGTGTTGGTAGCCTATTTCTCGTATTCAGATAGACGTGTATATATTATTTAGGTGTGTGGGTATATATGTGTATGTTCATTTGTACGTATGTGTGTGTATATGTATACATACATAAGGATGTGTGTGTACATTTCTGTATATATGCGTACACGTATGTATATATACGCGTACATATATGTGTATATTATATGCGTATGTGTTTGCGTGTGTATGTATGTGCACCTATGTGCACAGGTGTGCATGCTTGCACATATATAAAAAGGGTATATTTTAGTGATGTAATTCTTACGCATGCCTTTTTCTCCTTTCTATTTTCTTCTACTTTCTTTTATAATTTTTCCAATTGTCAGCATGTTAATATAATTAATATAATAAATCCATATGTTTACACTAACTAGACTTCATACAAAGTAACTATACTCCATTAGTCACCATGAAACAGGCAGCCACCTAGTATGGTGATCTAATATATCTACTCCGTGTAAATGTCTCCATTAAATATCACGTATTTTATAAATAAATAAATGAAAATAAATAAATAGAAAACCAACCGATCAATTTATGAAACCCAAAAATAAAGTATTATTTAAAATTTTACTAACAAAAATGAACATTCACATAGATAAACGTAGAAAATCGATAAGTTTTTTTCATGCTCGTACATTTCTCCAAACAGCTTTGCAATCATCGGATTCTTATCATAAATATAATAACTTGTCAATAATATAGGTAATTCACAATTGTGATGTAATCCATATCGCGAAGAGCTCTGGCCTAGCCTTCGTCAAGTGAAAAAGAAAACCATGTTGGCACAGGTCATAATTTGATTAACATACAGACCCGGCCTAAAAGTGATTACTCTTCGTGCAGTGCTAAGTATCACTATCACGCCGTGACTGCGGACTGTAGTACAAATGCAAGCCTACCTGTCTATCTTGTCGAGTGAAGTGGGACACTGCAGGACGGTCTGTTGACCTTCCATGTCCACGACACATTGTGTGCTGAGTTCAAGTTCTGAAAAATAAAATACAATTCTGATGATTGCGTCAGATAAATTTTACAACAGACAATAATAATAGGACAACTTTATATACCTAACACCGTTTAGTAATAAATGTAATGGATAATATTCACATCACCTCCGGAGTGTTTTCATAAATTTTAGTTCATTTTGGAATGGAATGTGATACACGGGCAAACCGAAAAACATTCAATTTTAGAGTGAAAATGTGTATTTCTCTGAAACAGCGATAGATTACTAACTTTGTTGGCACAATCCATAATTTGACTCCCCTTGCAAAATCAATGTTTCTAATTTTTTTTTATGTGGTGTAGTAGCTCTTAAAGCACACGAAAAACTCTGTTTCCGGGTCGAAATAACTGAGGATGAGAATTCCACATGATGAATGATGCTTGGTGAACTATTCCCTTTCTACTGGTGCAGTTCTGTGCTGTCATCGGAGTCTCCTGATATGGAGCGCGTAATAGAGGGTCGCTACATTTCGCGCATAGGAGATTGTCCACGCGACTTCCTTCGCTCCAATTGCGATTTCCAAGAAATTCTCCAAGCTACTGGGGTCTCTCAGGACAATGCGGCCTAAGAACAGGAGTGCACGCTGAAGACGTGAGGCAGATAAGCCGACTTTCTTTGAGATGAACTCATGTCTCGTTAGGACTGGAATCCTTAGTATTTGGCTTCAACATATATCGGAGACTTCGATTTTGTTTTCTTATTTGACTTATCTAATGCTCCACGTCTCGGTTCACACGGCAGACAAAAAGTAGCATCTTCACAATCCTGATTTATGTGTTGGACATGACTTCTTCCTTACCTCGATCCATCCATCTTATCTCGATCTCGATTACTTTCGGTCGGTATTTCAGTATCCGTAATGGGACCTTAAAAGGCAACTGAAATACCAGCACAGTCATCACTTAGATTGGAGCTAAAGAAGACAGACTCATGCAGTGTGGAGATTAATTTAATTAAGTCCTGTTTCGATTCAAGGCCGAGATTTCAACTTTTATCACAAGCAAATCTGAAAATCGGAATACACAGTATATACAAAACCTCTCAATAAGAGGTGGGACTTAATTACAGTTGACAGTGTGACAATGAATATTATTATGACGGAAAGGATTTCATGCATTCGTACAAATCATGACAGCTGTGAGGCAATGCAGTTAGCGTGAATAATAACTCCCGCGCAGCACATTGACTGTTGGCTGGATCCAGAGGCGATTAACGCTCACTCAGAGACGAAACAATGCCGGGAGATAATGAAATAATTTGAACACAGTATCATCGAGATAGGAGGCGAACCCGTAATTTCGCGTTAATAATTATTCTGAAAGGAAATGCGTCGCCTGGGACCCCATGAGCGGAAATTTTGAAATATGTATATTTAACGAGGCAGGAGAGGTCTCGAGACCTTCCAGCAACCTAACATTCGGTATGAAATATTAAGCCGGGGTATTATTAAATAGTTTTGATAGAATAACATTACCATTCGAAAAACCATTCAAATTTGAAGAAGTGCTCATAATACAATAATCAGCAAATCGAGGCGAGCTGAAAAATTGGCAACTTTGCAAATTATTAACGTATTTTCAAAGAGGAACAGGCCGAAATTGTCGAAAAAAGTTTCTGAATGTGTGTGATAGGTTCTAGATAGGTAACTAACGTATCGCACGGAAAAGCGGTAAGATAATGGCGACGGTTAGATGTGGGTGATTTAGTATTTAGTATTTACAAACGGAACAGACTCCTAGATGTGCACAATGAGAATGAGTAGCTCGAGTGAGACACTGGCTCCATTGTAGGGAGTAAACACGGAGTGCAGGGGTCATGCCCCGGGCTCAGAGCGTTAATATACATAAAGGGAGACGAATAGTCTCGCATTTTGCTCCCAGTTCTAAGGCCCTAAGGCCTCGAGGCGAGTTTCATACAAAGGCTCATCTTGATTGTTTTAGAAAAAACATCCGAAAAGTGTTTGGCGTCCTTCGCTTCAGAGTGCAAAATATTGTTGAGATTACAAATAAAAGGGTTATAGAACTCGCGCATTCAGTGTAATAAAATTTAAAAACAATTATTTTCTGTATCGAATCGAAAAATATAAAACAAAAATACAGTTATAGTGTTATTGTTATTGTTATTATTAAACAGTGAAATGATCTTTCATACCCATAATGAGTATTCGCCACAAATAACAGAGTACCTACCTATCTGCCGTTTTATTATGACTTTATGAGAAGCAAAAGATTTATCAAATTAATTTAATTTAATTTATCAATTTAATATACCAATAAATATGGAATTTTATCCTAATACTTCTAGACCTGTGATTAAATAATAGTTGAAATTGCATGGCCGAATTAGTAAAAGAAAGTTGTCATTATTTATTTATGCAATGTTTTTACTGATCAGCCAAGTGGAACAGAAACTGTTGCCTTTACTTTTTGTTGATACACAATTAAAAAAGATACTAGCTTTAAAATATCTAGTGCATTATATACTTATTGATGTTGATAGTTTTCTTTGGGTGGGAAGTTAGGACTTGACCCCCGTGATGAGAACTGAAGTTCCAATTGGATGCTAATGCGGTGTTGATTTAATGAAATATTAAATTTAACACATAAATGATCGGTTATGATTTAATTAATACAAATTATTGGCTAGGATACTAACTACGTGGGCGATTATAATATGTTTTACCGAGAGGTAAAGAATTTCAGGATAATTAATATTACGAGGTCAGATGGAAATGAATGAAAACATAGTTCAACGCTTACGATAAGCAAATTAATAAGATTCCTTTATTTACATATTATGAACATTTTGATGAGAAAATCATCAGCTAAGGATTTGACCGTGACTACGATGAGAAAAAAAAATGAAATAGTACAGCAATGAAAACTCAAGATGCTTACTTGTTGTGTCTTTTAAAAATAATTAAAAATGTATTCCAAGTTGGTGTCGTTCTATAAACGCGGAGAATTTCAAAGGTTTAAAAACAGTTTCAACTGACCCAGGTACAAGACATCTTACAGGTATGATAAAGGTATGTACGAGTTAAATATATTTAAAAACAAGCGGATATTTAACTAAATAATTGCTTATGGAAGTATATGTTGGAAGCATGAACTACAAAAACAAAAAAAAACATTTTCAGCATTAGGTATTTAACAAAAATAAATGTGTGAAATCAAGGATATCAACATTTTCATCAGTCAGACAGCAATGACATGGTAAGGAGAGGATAAGAACATAATAGAAAACGGACCGAATAAGGAATGATCATGGCATTCAATGGAATCAACGTAAATCGCCTATTTACCTGATGTTCGCATAAAGATAACAGGTACACGTCACATCTTTAATTATTAATTTCAAGGCTTAAACATAGTGACAAAAATATTCTGAAATCTGTGTTCAATCGAATGAATTCAATAATGTCAATAATACAACCTTAACATTAAATTGATAATCAGAAAGTCAAAATGACTTATCGATTTAATTTTATCTATTTTATTAACAACTATCAGATTATTCTAATTTATTTATTATTGATAACAGCCCACCTCGCCTGTTGAAGGGTCGAACTCGAACGGCAACTTTAATTTTATCCGTAGACATTTTGGTTCACTTTATGAAAATTATAATCAACACTTGTAATAAACACACAAATAATCACTAGATTATTACACTTTCACCCAATATCAAAAATAACGAAATACATTATTCCGCTTTAGCACTCCGAGAACTGCGAAATGACACTAGCCGCCATATTGCTTTTTCACTGTGCACGTCAGTGCTGCCATATAAATTACTTATCATAACATTTATTTTTTATTTCCACCGGTCTCAAAACGGGGCTAGAAGTATACAACGCTTTTTCAAGACTTTGATACACTATAAAAAGTACAATTACATTAATATTTTTTTAGCAACTAAAACAAAAATAAATGACACAGACACAACTAAATATTAGAAGGGAGTATATTTCATATGTTTTGTTTATTTATAAATGAATTACATAATACGCTTTATATTCACCATTTTATTAAAAGTAACGGCTGCGCTGCCGGTTTCATACATAACTTAATTTTGGATTTGAAGCCAAAATACCCATCCAAACTAAATGACATATTTTTTAAATTAAAGGTTTAGTAAATATTTAGTACTTACGAGAAGTATTTTATTTATTTTATATTAGGAAGTATGTGCCATGGAAAAAAAAATAATTTTCATAATTTTAAAGGCAACTTAGAAAATTATTTTACTATTGCCTCGTATTTTTTTTTAATTATCTCATTTGCTATGTAAATAGGATTACGTAAATAAAAATGTACAAACAAAACAATAAAAAAAGGTTTTTTCCGGTCGATATTTTAAATTATGTACGGTAAATTTGTGTTCCAACGTAAATTGGTCGTTTATAATTTACTTTAAAGTCCACCAAAATGCTTTTTTTATTTTAAATTTTTAAATTTTAAATTTCATTGTATTTTCAAAGCAGACGGGGTAAAACTTTTTTTAAATCACCGTTAGCCTCCAAATAATTGTTTAAGATTCCACTAAAATCGTGACGAATCCTATATTTCATAATCTAAAATAAAAATAAATAAAATGGTTCTCATGCGTACTAGACTAAAACATTAATTAAAAAAAATACATATCAGTCGGTTTATTTGAGTATTTTGACCTCAAATCCAAAATTTAGTTTTGTATGAAACACGCCGCACAACCGTTCCTCATAATATAAATATATTTTTTTTTTTAAATGCACAACTCCTGATGAAGAAAGCATCGTTTTTGAAACATGTAGATATCTTTATATTAATAAAGTGGTGAATAGAAAGTATTTTATTTAATTTATTTATTAATAATGACGCTACAAAGTGAAAACCAATCGTTTGAAGTAATTTTATTTATTTGTTATATGATATTTTGTTGGTGGATTTGCTGAAAATATATTATACAATTTTATATTCCACACGTTCACTATTGTATCTTTTCTTAAAAAATACATATTTTTGATACCTTCCAATATGTTTATTTATAACTCTATTGTAAAAGTTCCATTTCGGAGTAGATTTTCTCAATTATGATTATATTAAAACATAAATCATTATTTTCCGTTGCTTTTTATGTGTATTATGCAGATTTTAGGAATAAGCAATTAAATATAATGAAAAAAATTACTAACATACATAAAAGATATGTGCATAAAGAATTAAATATGAAAAAGTAAAAAATAAACTTCTTTAATAAATTTTGTAAATTTTTTTCCCCAGTATAGTTAAATAGGACCTGAAAAATATATTTTTCTTTTACAATGTACCATGTACCATGGCAACATTCATATATCCATAGTCATCGTAGTTTGTAGTCATGTTCCACAGAGAAAATTAATTTTGAAACGTCATTCGCCGAATAGCTGTGAAATTCCCAGTATTTGGTTAAGTTTTTTAGTGTTTATCATTTTAAAATCTAGCATTAATCAACTAAAGCAACAAGTATTGTTTTTCTGACTACCCAATTAAAAGCTTAAATATTCGTGAAACCCGTAATGTTATGAAGAATCATAATTTTTTCAAAAAATTATAAAATAATAATAAATGTATTATTGCATTGCAGATAATGGCGACATCAAGTTTGTTTGGTTGGGATTTGACACTTAAAACAGTCTCAAAGCAAATATCTGCAAAACATGACGTTTTAATAACATTCGTTCATTGGAATCTTATTAAAAATGGATTTTCTTGTTTGGGTATTGGAGATGAGGTACAATTTATTTATTTAATGCCCTCGGTGCTTTTGAGTAGAGTTTTACATAGTAGTATATCTTACTGTTTGAACATAAGGAGGTATATAAAAGATAACTATAGTTTGACTATATACCATTAATCTTTTCACTGCGACACGCATACATGTATGTGTAAATAAACTCTGCCCCCAGCGTTACACGCATGTTTTAATTTTCATAGAATATGCATGAATGTCACAAAAAGTGCAGTGCACACCTGTAATTCTATATACATCTGGATAGCGGTTATATCGGACCTGACAGCAGTATTTTTTAGATTGTATTATTTTTAATGTTAATCTGCGGATGGAACATAAATAAATGATTTGTGCTTGTCGTCATCCGCCGGATCCCCCCCTCTTTATGAAACATGTAATGAAACTAGTAATTATGACCTATCTATCCATCATTTAATATATAACATGTAAAACTAAAATAAATAAATATTGGTACGCTGGCAAGCGGTAAAACAAAGGGACTCAGGCAGGCTCGTATGTGATGGTGTTAAAATCATTCATCCAATGAAAGGCTTCCGCGTGACCCCTTTACCGCCGCACGGTTAAAATATTCTAGCCGTGGTCGAGCCACAGGGCTAACAATAAGGCACGTTTTCGGCCTCTCAGATCTCTTTCTCCGTCGGACGCCCTTCCATACAGACATGCCTGGACTTCACCACCTGATATCTGCCACCGTTCATTATGCACAATTGTCGTGTTGGATATAACCCCCTTTTTTACAGTCTATGTGTTGGACCTTATAGGTTCGGTATGTGAAAAGGTTAAATACCATTTTAAATGAGTAATGTGTTCATCGTCTTAAAATATTTCGCTGTATGTAAACATTCTACGGGCAAATTACCCTCTATAAATTAATAATTTTTTGAAACCCAAGAAATGTTTCTAATTCTCCTCAAATTTTGTTTGTTAAATGTAGAAAACTAAAAAGGGTGATGATGTTGGAAGTGAATTATTGCCAGATGGTTGGAGTAACGGACCGACTTATGCACTGAGGTATCTGTGGCATGACAATGTCTACATATTGCACGGCATACTCTCAGACGGCAACATCATTTTAAACTTGCTGGTAAGTAAGCTAATTTCTGTGATGCAGAAAGCAAAAATAAATTACATCAATTTATGGCAGACAGAGCTCAGCGGTAGCAATATATGACATATATAATCACTGTTGCAGAAAGGTTCTGATCTCAGCATATCCAATCTTGCTCTAAATATTGACGATACAGTTATGGCGATGTGTGGACCAATTACCGCTGTAATCCCCCAATACAACGACATCATACACAGAGTGAGGGTGGAGTTAATAGAGCCTGTGACAAACAAAATCACTAAAACTATGGAAACACAAACAGGTATCAATTATTTAATATTCAGAATACGAACAAACACCGTCCACGAATCTCGTTGGCTGTAGAGTCACGGGTCTGCTTCTTTCCTAGGGAATGCATACGGGATAGCAGAAAGATATGATAATGAATTATGTCTAGTTATGTAATTTTCTGATTCTGATAATCAGAGCAATTCGATGTGTAATGCAGTACTCTCAAAATCCATTAATTTTAACCTTTTCACATGTCGTAATAATGTACCAACCAACCACCAATACCATTTATTAGTCAAATCTCAGCTTCTCCGTGTAAAACCACATGAAAAATATTTACATACTACCCTTTTTTTCGAGAACTCTTTATCGTATTGAAAATATGTCATCTTGTCATTTTTTTTGGAGTTAAATGTGTTTTTTAAAGCTTCGTAACTCAAGATGGAGATGACATTGCGAGCTGAAAATAGTTGCACTGGCTTAGTGTTCAAATGTTATTTTATATTTTGTAGCTTCTTTTGTTCCTGAACCCCGCACGATTTTTGATCCCCTTGGTCGCCCCTGCGGCTTGGAAGTTGATAGGGGTCAGCAAGGTTCCAGATCTTTGAATGAACGGTAATTAGACACTTCTTCATTTATATGTATCTGCCTTTGAAACCATTTTACAGGAGAAGAAATACAATGTTTTGATATCGATTTGGTTAGTCATTATTATTGATCTAAGCATTATTGAAATCATCATGTAGTATAGTTGACATTCCGACACAATGCTTATTTTAAAAATAAAATTTTGATTAGTTTTATTGTTATAAATTGTATTCTAAGGTGACTAAAGCCTCTGAGAGCGACTTGCCCAACTTTCATTGCAGATGTAATCATTGTTTAAAGACGTTCTTACACAATACTTTTTTTCATCCAGATTGCTCATGAGTTGTCTTTTTCTATGGAAAATCCCATAGAAAATTCCATAGAAAAAGACAATCAACATGGAAACAGGATGAAAAAAAGAATCATCTAAGAACGCTTTAAGATGTGTACATGTTTTTGACATTTCAACTTTTTCAAAAGTCTCAGTAGTAACGTATATATACATACTCATAATTTTGTAAATATGTAACAGTTGCAGCTGTATACTTTTGAAATGTCAAAACATATACCACTTAGAAGATGCTTTAAGGCGAACGGCTGCAGTGCCTGTTTCATACAAAACTGAATTTTGGATTGAAGGTCAAAATACCCATCCAAACGGAATGATCCATTTTTTTAAAGGTTTAGTAAATATCTAATACGGATGAATCGAATGCGGATTTATCGTACTTTTTAAAAAATATATCACATTTGCTATGTAATTATGATTACACAAATAAAAATATAAAAATAAAATATTTAAAAAAAAAAGGTTTTTTCGGGTCGATATTTTAAATTCTCTATGGAAAATTTGTGTTTCACCGTAAATTGGTCGTTTTTAATTTAATTTAAAGTCCACCGTAATGCTTATTTCAATATCTTAAATTTTTAAATTTTATATTTCATTATATTTTCAAAGCAGATGGGTTAAAACCTTTTTTTAAATCACCGTTAGACCCTAAATAATTGTTAAATATGCCACTAAAATCGCGAAAAATCAATTCTTTGAATGGCCGATATTTCATAAGGTAAAACAAAAATAAATAAAATACTTTTATAATTTCTTCAAATGTTTGGTAACTTTGTGGCATCATTATTAATTATATAAATTAAAAATATACTTTGTATTTACCACTTTAATTAAAGTGGTAAATACAAAGTATATTTTTAATTTATATAATAAATAAAATACTTCTCATCCGTACTAGATATTTACTAAACCTTTAATTAAAAAAAAATAGATCATTCCGTTTGGATGGGTATTTTGGCCTCCAATCCAAAATTCAGTTTTGTATGAAACAGGTACCGCAGCCGTTCCCCTTAATGTCAAAAATGCATCTTTATCTTATTTCCATCACGGTACACAGTACCACAGAACATATCCGGCTTTCATTGTTAGCATTATTGTTACGTCACCTGATTGAGTTGGTAAGGTTGGCACACTAGCGCACTGTATCAGCCTTTACAACCCTTGCCGTTTCTATGCAATCTATCCCACCACGGAGAGTACGTTATGACACAATTTGTGTTTTGGTGAAACTTCATGAATCATATATGCGACATCCGCGTACAGGGATAGCCGCCAATGGATCACATATATTATGCGACACCATTAATATTACATCTTATAAAGTGTACAAATAAACACATCTATGTTTTATCTCGTTCATGGTGCATGTATGATAAGAATAGCGTTTGTGCAGCCTCTCTTATCTCGGTCATCTTTACTCGGCAATTGATTATGGACAGCCAACACATTCCAGATTTGGCAACATCGGCAGCTCTGACCTGAACCCCCTGCAGGGGGGTGGACGGGGAATGCTGTTCGACCCATTCCAAGAGAACTACGACTCCCGTAATCCTGGCTTGGGAATTCCTGGTGGCTTGCCAAGGTGAGTTCTATAATACACCTTGATCTAAGCAAATAAAAGTTACCAAAATGTACATAAAAAAATTGTCTGCAAAGTGAATTAGATAATTTTTTAATTTCTTGAAATAGCTATTTTGTAGAACGTTTGTGTGAAAATTATATGCAGGCACTATGCAATGTTTTTCCTTAATCTGGTTTGGGTTAGTTCTGTGCCTGTGCTTTTATTGCTAAATGAAAAAGTGATGCAATGGTTTACACACTCTGTGAAAACCCATATGAAAGTTTTGAAGGTGACACACTTGCCTATCTGGAACCAAAAAATAATTTTTAGGTTTCCGTAAATAGTGATCACTCTGTGCTTTGAGATAATATTATTATGTACAACAAGCATATCAAACTCGGAGACTTACAGACCAGAATAACAAGTTTATGTGAGCCGCATATAAACAAAAATTTATTTATTTATCGAAATAAGGACGATGGTAAAATTAATGCTTTTTGCCTGACATTTGGCATCTCTTCTCTGCTACCATATTTTCTACTTTAGAGCAGAGGCAGATTAGGCCGATTGGAGGTCTCTGCAGTAAAATTTTTGAGACCCTTAGACCAGTGATTCCGGAATTTTTTCAACCATGGATGGAACTCTAAACACCCGCTTGAATGTCGGCAGAATCCCAGTCCAATCCCAACAAATTTTTTTTGTGATTTTGAACACGAGTAAGTACAACCTTTTTGGTGTACTCCTTTCTCAATAAATATGAAAGAAAAACATTCCTTTAATATCGTCGGAGATTTTTTAGAATTGAACACGTTCATTGCTAACTAAAATTCGTACATATTTAATGCCATGCTGAGAACATTTGACTGAAAGGTCGAGCGAACTAAAGGAGTGTTTACATGAGCATAATATTGTATAGACATCATAATTTACTGTTTTTTTTTTAACGACCGGTATAAATGACGGATCTATTCAAACTGCCGAACAGTGACAGTGCCTAGCGCTGAGGCTAGAAACGACTCAAAACCTCATGGCTGCGTCTGTTTTAGACCGGAAATGGAACAGACGGCACAACGCGCGTTGCGCGCATGCCGGTCAATCAACGCGTGACGCGCGGTGTCAGCAATGAATGTGTTAATATAATATTTTTTTAAATTATGTCAATACCACCCCAACTTTCCGGAACTAATGGTAGTATGTCAGCCCCAATTGTGGTATATTGCGAGGCTGGAGGAAGTAGAATACGAGTCATAAAATTCAGGAAGATATGGACGAAAGCCCCTCAATCGAAAACTTATTAAGGCCGAGATCAAACCAATAAATTAACATTTCTATCACAGAAAATTTTCTCAGGTCACAAATAATCTGACAATATTTAAAAACCCCTATAACCATCATTATGACGACCTAACGAGCATAGCCGCAGTGGGAAACTGATGCATTTTCCACTCAGCTACTAACCGGTTATTTCTATTCCGATCCGGTATTTAATTTGATTTCGATAAAGACACGCTACGCTGAATACGAGCTGCAGGCCGTAAAGATAATTACTGCGGCCCCCCGAGTTTGACATGCTTGATGTACATGCACAAAATAAAGCAATACTTTTTAACCGTATCATAGTTCTAGTGAAATTAGTGGACCAGAAATAATAAGCTTCATTGTGCATTCGCAGAGGAGCAGTTCCGCCTGGTGCTCGCTTTGATCCGTTCTCTCCCCTGGCCGGTCCCGGGGGACTCCACCAGCCCCCGGGCATGCCCCGCAACCCCGGGGGCCGCGGTTTCCCCGATGCTGACCACCTTCCTCCCCCGGGATACGATGACATGTTTATGTAGACTGTAGACCACATCAGTCTTGTTATAACATTGTAAGAATCAATAATTCTGTTTTTTCATTATTGTATTTATCATATTTTTGTGAAACTAACTGCTTGGCAAGATCTAAAACATTTTGAAAGAGCATCCATCTTTAAAAAGAAAAAAAAGTAATCTCAGAAGTTAGAATTCACCGAAGATATTTCTTATTATATGTTATTCAATATTTCTTATTCATTATTATTTATTAATTTATATTGCAGAATTTTTAAATGGGAATACTTTTGTACTTCTTTTTCATTAAAAGGGGTTAATTGTAATTTTAGTTCTATTACAAATCAATTGTTTTGTTGTTCTCCATGCATTAAGATGCCAAAAACTGTACTATAATATTGATATTGTTATTTTAGATAAACAATATGTGTTTAATACCTTTATAATATAAAAAAGGAGACTTAAGTCTTGAAATGTCGCCTAAATTTTTTTTATGTATGACTTAATCCCCTCTGATTGTTGCTATATTATTTAAGGTGTGTATGAAGTGTTTTATCCTTGTGGGCTGAATAAAAGAATGATTTGAGGAAAATCGCCACTTTACATTTTATTGTGAATCACATGAAGCATTTTATGACAAAACTGATTATTATTTAAACATCTACATATTATATTTAAATAAAAAAATAATAATAATATACATGAACACTCCACGAGTGTGGCTGAAAAACAATTCTTCAAGAAGGAGCAGGAGCAACCGAGGTGGCGGCCCAACGTGGTCATGCAATACTATACAACGTCCAACACCTCGACTTTGCCAATGTTGTTAGAATTCATGTGAAGTGACAGAAGGTGGCTGACAAATTTAAGTCAATAATTTAAAAAAATTGCAAGTTTTACACAATCCTAGGCTAGTCTCACAAACAAGTCAAATTGACACAAAATAAAGAGTCAAATTTGTTTTTTTACTCATTAATTTTGATGAATTCATATTGCCAAAGTTTTTTTTTCTTCTTCCAATTAACATATTAATAAAAATTAAAAACAACGTAGTAAGAAAAAGAGTAAATGTAAATATAATTTTCACAAAAAATATAATTGTACCTATAAATTATTTTTGTCACAAATATTATGTATAATATATATAGATATATATATATGAATAAAGTATGTTCGTATGATGCATGTGGTAATTTAGTTGAATTCATTAGTCATTTAATTACTGTAATGAATATATTCATCTGTTCGTGTTCCTCGACATCTCCATATTCTAAAAATGTAACTTACATTCAAGTTTATTCTGGATCACATAACAAAAAACTATCTTATTATTAAAACGACCGGAAGAAACCAATTCATTAGCAAATATCATAATTGTTTATTCTAATTTATGTATAATATTGACACAAGTGCTTTGGGGCTATCTCTGGACTCTGACCACCATAGTCTGAGCAACGGCAATGGCCAATCCAGTGTAGGTGAAAGACTATCGGGTGGTCAGTGTCCAGGTGCCTTCCAGCACTTTGCATACGCCAATAAGAACTTTAAAAAACCTACTCAATGCAATAAAATATACATACGCTTAAAGTTGAAAATTTTTAATGTCACACAATGCTCATTTTAAATATATCTGTATTGCCTCAACCTCGGCCATATGCAATATTTTCTGGTAAACCTATTTCTCTCAAATAATTATAAAATAAAAGATAAACACCTTATCTTACCAGATGACTTTAGACGACTTAACATAAAACCGACTTCCGACAATACTTACAGAGTGTTGTTCCGGCTCAATAAATACATTGCAGCTGGTAATATACAAAATACATATTGATAAGGTTATGTTTAGCAATAAGGGTTTTGATTAACTTTGCTAGATATTTATTTTGTTCTATGAACACAGGGTGTGGCAATCTTTCAATAACTATCTCTTACAATTCTCCGGTTTCTTATTTTACACCAACTCTATTAATATATATTCACTTGTGATCCCTACTTGTTAATACATATGTGAAAGCGAATATTGTAGACAAAGCAAATAGAATGGCTTCTGACAAACAAACAATTCCCTACAAGTGATACTTCCTCAAGTGTCCTACTTAAATATTATACAACTGTAGTCCCCCACTGCTCGCTACTCACTGCCGCTTGCCGATTGCTGGAGTTAGTTCAAGTATATTTATTATCTTGAATACAAAAGATTATTGATCAACACCGTACATATAGGTTTTACAATTGATTTATGAATGTAACATGACAATCCTTGACAACTTGTAGTAAAACGTTAGGTATAAGTGTTCTGACTGAAGTGACAACTGTGGATGCTTACTGGACGCAGCAAGAGTTCTTGTGTCCATTCTTATTCTTCAGTCGTGACTTGGGGCGATACTTCTCCAAGTAGGATAACTGCTTGGCATTGATTGCACCTCGGCGTTTGCTGAAAACCAAAATACAAAACATTAGAGTCGTCGTTACCACCTCTTCTCCCTTCTTAGCTCTGTGATGTACATTACGCTACTTACTCGCGAATCATCTCAACAGCTTCTTCGTACTTGAGTCCAAGTTCGATGAGGGCGAGCGCCACCATGACAGGAGCACGGCCTAGTCCGGCCACGCAGTGGACCGCTACAGACGACTCCGTGTCTTCTTGAGCTCTGAAATAATACAAGGAACACTGTAAACACACCACTTATTTACAGTGTTTTAAATCTTTCTGGGGGTAAACAAGATCTTTAGTCTAATAGGATTGAAGATTCCCACCGTAGAATAATGTATGTTGTTTGACTTTTGGGTTATTGAGCCATGATGCATTTCTTCCTCCTTGAGCCAACGCTTCAGACAACCTTGCATTGTTCATCATGATGACATCTGCCCTGATGTTGGACACTGCAAGGATTTTTACGACGGAAGTAGAGCGAGTTAATTGTCAGGTTATTCGTATCTCAGCCTTTCTTTAAAGAAAAATGTTTGCAACACTTGCTCAAGAAGGAGGAGTAGAACACGACTCGATACCCCACAAAACATAAAATGTTGATGAATAATGAATAACTTTCATCCGTTGAACTTCCAGTACCTCAATCAGCAATTTTATTTTAATAAAAATAGCGAAGCACTATACTGCATTCCTATTTATGATATCCATACCAATACTTTTGCGGAGTCGTTGTCTGTAAACCTAACGGCGAATGTTTGTTTTCTTTCTTTCATGGAACATGACCGAAAAGCCAAATCGGAAGCAAAGTATAGTAGTAAATAAAGGGGCAATGAAGTCAAATTGCCCCTTTTCCAGAGAATCACTTTAATTCCTTGAACCTTTAAAAGATGGCAGCAAAAACTCCAATGCAGACATGCATTGCCGACCGAGATACAGAATTCGCAAGACAGAAATAATTGAAAATTGTGAGCAGATTCAAATAAGATCCAATCTTTTTTTTTTGTTTGACATTTCATTTGAAATTTGTTAATATTATTTTAAATGATGAAAAAAAAATCTAATAAATTCGGCACTAACTTAAAAACTTTGAACGCTCTTAACTTTTTATGAAATTTTTGCAGAATTGCCCACTACTGAATTATTTTCATGATGGAGCTAAGGGTGGTATTACTTAGCTATTAACATTTTTACTATTTTGTGATATCACTGTGCTTAGCCTCTAGAAGCAATTCTTTTGTACTATGACTATTATTAATTTAGGAATCTTCTGGCAGATATAAACATTGGTTGCCGATAAAACGGAAATTACATTTTGAACTGATTTTAGCACACACTTGAGGCATGAATATGTCAAAGATGATTAGTTTTAATTCACAGATGTGTTATTTCTGACAAATCTGCAGAGATTATTTCAAAAGATTTCGACTTGGTCGTTTCATGTCGATAAATCAACCCCTTGGAATAACAAGGTTCTATCTGACATGGCGATGTTATGCGATAATGAGCCTTAAAGTTGCTCTCTCTGGAGCACATTATCAATTCTTCATATCTCGTATCATTGCGACAGTGATAATTATACCTACATACGAGTTTGATTCATCACCACACAAACCCCAATATTATTGGAGACGACACGCCATTGTTCCTTGGCATAGTCATCACAGCTGGCGCAGCCAGTCATCACAATTGAGTTTAATATAAAGAAGTGGGTAGTTGTAACTAGATTCACATAAATAAGTGGACAGTATGTGACCTGGCCACAGCTTGATATAAAGAAGTGGGTAATGGTAACTAGATTCCAGTGGTGTGCATTGCCCTATGACCAAAGGTAGGCTGTGTGTAGTTTTTTAAGTTCAGGTATGAATTGTGCATTGAATATTTAAAAATAGCCATGGCCTCATCATCTTCAACTGATTGTTGTCGCTAACTGAATAAATGCGCTTACAAATTCCTTACCAAATTCATGAAAAAAATATATTTTGATCAGAAATTCTTGGTATTTTTTATTATATTTTCTTTTCTTTTTAATTAGGGTAGGCACAGTTTGTCTGCTCTTATAGACTGCACCCCACTGCTAGATTCATATAAGTGGACAGTATGTGACCTGGCAACAGAATGATATAAATAAGTGGACAGTATTTGACCTGTTTACAGTTTGATAATGGTTTGGAATGCAGAAACAACTGTCGCGAAAAAGGATTCATACTCACTTTTGCCTAAGAGTCTCGAACCACTCATCGACCACATTGGTGGGCGGGAATGTGCCATCATTGTAGGCCAGGTCCTTGACTTGGATGCCTTCCTCCAAGAGTGGCTGGATCTCGTAGCTCGGCTCACACACGCGCACCACGGTAGACACCTTGTGTTTCTTCAACTCCTAGAAACCAACCATCAAATTATACATTTATTGCCACTACCATAAAAGCGGATGTTCCATTCAAAATTATATAATAAACATAGTCCCATCGTTTTTTTAGACTATTTACCTCTGTTTGTGATATGACATCAACAGGTTTGACAAGGGGACTTAACCACTTAAGGTCGGGAATTTTGAAGTGGCGTAAGACCGACGCCCGCATGGGTTTGCGATTTCACTTGGCATTACACCGGGCCTTCACACATAAGCGGCTTCCTAATTATTTATAATTTCTTCAAACGATTGGTAACTTTGTGGCGTCATTATTAATTAAATAATTAAAAATGTACTTTGCTTACACGGTCTAAAAGTGGTGTAAACAAAGTACATTTTTAATTATTTCCTAATTATTTGTGTAGTATATTTCATTTAGGATTGTGAGGTGAGTTGAGAGGATTTTGATCCCCCTTATGGTTGCAGGGGATCTTATCTCGGTAATTAGAAATTAATTGATTAATTTAATAAGAAATTAATTGATTAATAAGGTTATATGACAGTGGTACAACGGTTTTTTTTTTATTGATGTCTGGAAATTATTATTTTAGTTTTAATTTTTTTTAAGTGAAAGCATTCCTCTTCCTACTAGGCCGGATATACAAGAAATATCATGTTTAACCTGCTCAATAATGCTATTCTAATTTCTGGGATTTTATTGGTTGCAATCGACAGTTGTCCCTGCAACTTCAGATGGAGGTTTCCCAAAAGGAAATAGTTTTGCGTGGTACAAAAGAACATTAACCATGTCAGAATCGACGATAGCTTCAGTACCATCATGCAAAATGTCCTTTATTTGTAAAAAATTTAATTCGCACAAGAGAAAAAAGTATGTTCTGAACATAATTTTAAACTAAAAGACATGTATAATATAATAATGTAATTGTATAGTGGTTTATAAAGTAAAATAGAAAATAATATAATAACAGTTATAGTTGAAGTTTCACATAACCCGTCTCACTAGGCTAGCTTGTGTTGAGGCAGTAATTTTGCAAATTATTTTATAGTTTTAAAATACCTATGAATTATATTAAGATATGCTTCGTAAATCGTTGAATCAATAATTTAGAATTTGGGTGAGTGCACCGGTAAATGCCCTATCATTACTTTAATCGAATTTTTTACATTGTGTTTGAATATTTTTTGTAAATCAGATTTTTTTATGCTAACCGGAAGAATGTTGTAAATTCTTGTCGCAAAGTTCCTAAAATTCTAATGACAGGATAAAGTCAGTAAATAATATCTACAATAATAAAAGGCTTGTAAGGAATGCCTTGGATAACAGCTTTTCATCAGCACGTCGTGTTTATTTGAGTCATTGCAATGAACTGCATTCATCCAAGAATTAACAATTCAACACAACGCAACATCAATAGCCTGCTGTTTAGTTGCGCAAACATCATTGTATGGACAGGTCCTGAGGCTGTAGTGGATGAAGATATATGTACAAATAGAATGGCCGGTTCTTACCTGAATGTAGGTGAGTATGGTGTGATCGGATGGGCGATCGGTGATGAGGAACTTCATCCCTTTGAACTCGATGAGGGCCGGAGCGGGTCGGATATCCTTTTGCCTCATGTTGATGCTCATTTATTTCCCACTATCCTCTAAAGATGTCACTCACGGTTGTTTAACACTTTATAACCAAAATATTTGGGAAAAGCTAATAATTATTAAAATCACAATGTTTATTGTTTAAATCCAAAAAGGAGGTATGATCTGGTCAGTCTTTAGTTTTACAATCCGGTTGGAGTTTTTGAAATGCGGTTGTTATTCAACAAAGGAAACTGTCCACTGAATAGATTGATGACACTTGCGCAGGCTGGTGCTGGTCGGTTGGTAGCTCGCTCGCTTGCTGGTGGACTATAGATAAATCTATCTCACTGCAGTACAAAAGTAGAAAAAGAAAGTGGGATCACGGTGGATACACAAGGGTTTGTCGATTGGAGAGAAACGGCGATTACATCTGGGCGACGGAGAGTCCACCCTTCCCGGAAGGTTGGGAATTAAATCAAATTAAAGCCACTTTGTAAAGTCACGATTGTTTCCCCAAGTTATTGAAACTTTCTTGAATTCCTCATAAAATTGTGTTAAATAACTTAAAAATAACCACTTATGATAACGATATGGTTCGGCGTCGGTGGTGCTCCCGATCCCGAAAGGTAACTGCAAGTAAAACAAAAATATATTAGGAGCATATTCAACATATTAACCGTTTTAGTGATATGCTTATTTTGCAAGTATGTATATAAATTGCTACAGATATTCTGTGTTTTTAAATTACACAAGTAAATAATGAAATTTTACGAATATTATAGTTCTAATTTAAAAAAACTATACATTTACAACTCCAAAAAATATAAGATTATTTCACTTCACAATTGTGTTTTCCCGTAGTCCATGTAGTCCCCTTTTACAGCGAAAGCATATGAGATTGGATCACCTTATCTCATTTTCTTTGCTGCACACATTCATTAATGGGAACAAAGGTCTCGTCGTCCGTAGTGCCGCTTTCATTTGATACATTACGATTATCCGCAATAGAACTAACTTCCGACGTGATGAAAAATATCGATTCACGTTAGGGTGTATATATTTTAACAGGATAAACAATAATACAGTTATCAACACTGAAAATTGCAGTGCTATAGCGCTGCGTCGCAATTTACGTAACTAAAGTTTACATACAGCGCGATGGCGGTGGGCCGCACTCGGTTGAATGCACAAAAAAAAAATTGTAAATAAATTTTAATTCACATAAAATCCCGTGTTAACTGATAAACTTGTAAAACTTATTTACATTTAAATTTTACGATATTTTAATGCAGGGCACAAGATTAACATATTTGCGAAATGTAAATTAGCATAAAATATTTCATCCGCGGAACTCATTACTGTATTAGCTGGTGAAAACTGTTAATTTGTTCAGTCGAGCGTATAACATGTGCGTTAACCAAACAGCACACCCGCTATTCCCGCTAAACCTCGACACACATCACAGGATAGAGATGGTTTAATAATATGTAATACAATTACTGACAAGCATTATTCCCGATGCTAAACACTTGAGGGTAATTATTATTAATAACAAGGATGACCGATCGCAGAGCAACTCATCTCGCTGCCTCGCCAGTTCCCGATATATAAATGGACCCGGATGATGGATACATATTCCCAAACTTACAAGTGTATGAGATGTCAAGTTGCGAAATGATTTTCAACTGCCAATGCATCTGCTGCCAAGGTCACTACGCTGACTGACGGGACCGTGGCAATCGTTTGACATTATTTGTTTACAACTGAATGTCTTCAAATAAGTGGAGTCACGAGGAAAATATCCCTCAATCAATAACAACTGGCACAATGGAAAAACGTGAGCGAGAGGACCATCTGTTACCAATTACAGTAATTACGGTACTTGAATGTTATGGATACGCAGAATACGATCGAAAATAAAACTGCAGGGTTTTGCGTGGGTGTATCGACATGCTCACGATCAACGATCAACCTAACCTAACCCAACAACGTTCCTCTTTTGTTTTGTTTCTTTGTTGGGTTGGTTGGGTTAAGAGATGCACAATGCGATTGTGAGTCTGTCGATACAGCCACGCAAAAACTGAAAGTTGTATTTTGAATTACATTTTGCGTCTGTACACTAATTACTACCGGCCTTTATCATATCAAATGGGTGTCTACTGTTTACATCGCCGAGATCGCACAATCATCATATCGCAAGTGCAGCTTGAGCTACTACCGACCTAATAAAATATAAAGACCGCATGCATCAGTGTCTTATGCAGTAATAGTGTTAGTGATGCCGAATATCGTCACGTAGCTGGAGAATGCATTGAACACCGGCCGAGTAAAACCTTCAGAAGTGCGCCGGAGAATGGCACATGATTATGAAATATTATTGTACGATTCTCGTTTCCTCTGAGAAAGATCGGTTTAACAAATAAATAGAATATCCGGTTCATGACTAAAATACAATTGAAAATGACGTGCAAGAGCCCCAATTGATCCCAACCGTCTGGAGCCAGTGAGACTATGGCATTCCCAATTTGGGAATATTGTGAGGCTGAAGGTATTGGGGAGGGGAAGGAGAAGGGGAGGAAGGTGGGGAAATACCTGGCTATTCAGATCTGGTCACCAAACACGGCTAAAAGCCATTTCAAGCAACGTTTCAATTCTGAATGGTGGTCTTTCACCAGGGCGATACTGAGAGTATCTTCCACTCTGGAACATGTGCAAATATACTATATATTATTTTTTAATTAATTAATTGTGAAACAGCACAAATTAATTATATATTAATATATGTATTATAATAACCGAAAATAAAACTTTGCGTGGCTTTATGGACATGGCCACGATCGCAGTGTGCATGTCCCTCTTGACGCAACGTACCTAACAACCTAACCCAAGAGATAGTGTCTGTTGGGATCGCTCAAATAATATTTATTTGAAACACAAATTATTTAACAAAAAAATGGTTCTTTCTAGTTCAGTTATTTCCCTGTGATTTCCGTCTTGTTTGCTGAGATGAATTTTATAATAGTTTTTTTAAAACATAATAGTAAACAGTACCGTCAGCAATAAAACAAATTTCAAGTCATAAATAAAAACAATATTAGAAAGCAGGGGAACTCACTCCCGACATCCATGATATATATACCATAGATTTAGTGTTCATTGTGCCAGTCTGACGATGCCCGTGATAGGGTGAAACCGGTCCGGTCGAAAATAAATGAGTGGAAAAAGGTTACAAAGGTTTTTTAATAAAAAAATATATATTTTGAGTAAATGGTTTAGAACCAAATGTTTGTCGTTTTTCATTTCCTTGCTTAAGGGTTTTTTAATCCAGTTAAGATCTTTTCCTCAAGAGCACATTTAATGTAGCATAAATTCAGTCAAGCAAATAAAACCATCAGATGGTAATAGTAATAAGGCCAAAGCGCCTCAGTACTAGTTAAATATAAAATGTGAAGGGTATTATGTAAGCCCTGAGACATTGTTATAAAAATGGGATAATAGAAAATGAAGAGGTTTTATTTTCGATCTATTTTGTTTTTTAGTACCTAATTTTCCACTATAGAAAAATCATAAAACTATCGAATAAAATATTTTCAAAGATTGAGAGAACCAAACAACGCAAAACGTGCGAGAAAGGCGAAGATACGGGAATAGATGAACATAGAGCTATTATTGAATAATAAATATTCACCGGTACGAAATTAAATATGTACTCGTATGTGCATACAGAACTACAGAGGCTCAGTGAAAATATACTTTATCAATGAGATAGAGATATGTCGTATTTCTGGAAAAACGTGCCTCACTTATTTATTTTCAACTGGAACATTCGAAACCGATTAGGCTTTCACGTCACAATAAATAATGTATATCGTGGACAAAACATGACTATTTAATGCTCATAAGCGGCTACGATCCTGGTACATTTATTTTACCATTTGGAAAACGCAAAGTATTGCCGCAGAGCTTTAAATTTATCAGTAGTTATAAAATGTTACCTAATAATAGTACCCGGCTAGACAGCGTAAGACAAGAGACAAGGTAAACAAAACTGGTTCGTCTGAATAAAGTTTTAAAATCTGAAGCAGAAAAACCTTATATTTCTCGAACGGTGAGAGATCTGGTTTAATGAAACTTGAAAAACCTTCTCTGTCCGCCTATTTTCTCTATTTCCGCCATGAGTCACGGAGATTTGAAATATCCATTTAATTGTCATAGAATAATACTGTTCGTTTCACGTTATGCAAAGCTAATCTTACGTGAAGCAGAGTACCAGTCAATTTATAAATTTAATTTAAAATGACAAACATGCGAGATAAGTTCCACAACGAAGGATTAATGTATACTTAACAGGCCTTTACTCGGTATCCCTAAAGCAGTACTGAAAGCAGACCGGTGGGATCACATAAATTTATTAGCTACCAAAATAATTACGGTGTATTTTTGGCTCGAGCAACTGAAGATCGGAATAAATGTTGAAAGTCACGAACAAGAACAATAGACGATCCTGGTATTCAAATTATTACAACATTTGCACGGAATTCACAATACATAATGAGACTTTGTCTTTGTCTAAGCCTCCTTTATACTGGAGCAGGGATCTCCAAACGCTTTAACACAGGGGTCACATTGCCCACTTTCTTTCCGAATTTTATGAAAATTAGAACACAAAGAAAAGTATTTTTCACACTGATCAATAGTTCCAAAAACAGATAAAATTATGTTTAGATTATTAGAGTAGTTTGCGGACTGTATCCATTTTAGTTGCGTTCTTTATTTTTAGTCAAAATTAGAATTTCTCCTACTATTATCATTATAGGAGGAAAATGTTGCTTGCGAAATGACGGAGGACGTAGCTAGCAGAGGATAGAACCCGCGACGCTACAGTGGAAAACCGAAGCTTTGGAACAACCACTAACTTAACTAAACTAACCTAACCTAACCTAACCTAACCTAACCTAACCTAACCTAACCTAACCTAACCTAACCTAACCTAACCTAACCTAACCTAACCTAACCTAACCTAACCTAACCTAATCGGTATTGAAACAAGATCAATTTTTGGACAACTGCGACTTAAATCCTGTCTTTTTTTAGTATGATTACAGCACAAGGGTTCTAACCACCCGGATTCTGGGACTATGGCATCCCCATTCTGGGTGTGTTGTGATGTTTAAGAAAGCGGGGAAGGGAAGGAGACAAGAAAGATGAAGATTGGCATAGTGCCTGGGGGCCAATTCCGATTCTTTTTAAGGATAAGACATTGTCCTTATCCTTAGGGTTAAAGACATTTCGCGTAACTACGGTTCCGATTTCATATCCATGACAATACATTTTTAAAGGAGTTTGTGGTTTAATTGTCACAGTATTTTGACGGCCTTCAAGGTCGAGGGTTAAGACTGTCGACTACGAATCCGAAGGTCGCGGGTTCAAATCCCGGCGTGCGCAAGTTTATTTTTTAAAATTAATTTGTGTTGTTTCACAATTAATTCATATAAAAATAATATATATTATATTTGCGCACGTTCCAGAGTGGAAGATACTCTCAATATCGCCCTGGTGAAAGACCACCATTCAAAATTGAAACGTTGCTTGAAATGGCTTTTAGCCGTGTTTGGTGACCAGATCTGAATAGCGAGGTATTCCCCACCTTCCTCTTCCCATTCTCCTTCCCCTCCCCAATACCTTCAGCCTCACAACATTCCCCTATTAGGAATGCCATAGTCTCACTGGCTCCAGACGGTTGGAAGCAGTTGGGACTCTTGTGCGGTATTCATATAAAAAAATATATATTATTCAAAATTATTGGTGCATCACATATACTTAAACTAAACACGTGTAGTTTATTATAATTTTTAGAATTTAAATCACTTTTTCTGACATTTCGGGCTTTTGGCACAGGTATTTTACAAACATCGCCATTTTGTTAAGTTGGTCAATTTAATAGCATTATTATGCGACAAATAACTCACTAATAATGTTCAAAGTCCAACACCCATTATAATATTGAGTTTTTCTTTTGTTAAAACTAAGTAAATATCTTTTTTTTTTTAAAGAATGTTATTCGCCGAATGGCGGCTATCATTCGAGAGAACCGGAACCGAGGATAAGGACACTGACTTTATCCTTAAAAAGAACCGGAATCGGGCCCCTGGATATTGAAAACGACAAAAACTATTTCAAGTAACGTTTCAATAATAATTCTGAATGGTAGGCCTTTCATAAGATCGACAAATTCTAAAGGTATCTGCCGCTTTCGCGGGCCTGTAAAAATGGGTCCGCGGGTCGTAGTTTGAATACCGCTGCACTAGAGTTAAGTCAAGCGCCATGTGATTTGTGAAAGACCTAAAAATCTAAATTCACGACCACAACATTTGCATTATTTGATTATCAAAATTAAAATTTTACGAAGATTTTATGGGCGATGTGCGTATTACAACAACGTTATGATGATTGATAAGTTGGCCATGAAAACCCAAGAATGTCAGTTATTTAATTTAGTTGGTTGGACAAATAAACCACCGTAATGTTATTACAATAATAACATGGCGCCCTTGAGGTGATTTTTCCTACAGAAACACTATAGAACTAATCCAATTATTATTATTATGGTGCAGGACGCTAATAACGTGACAACGATATGAACAACGTTTGCACAGCCATTACGAATGTACCATATAAGCCATTGATTCAAAACCTTTTATAGAAGGAGAGTCAATTGATCAGTTTTAAATTTTTTCACGGGCCGCAGAGGTGGGATGACTACAGCTTGACATGGTCAACTTTGCAGTCGGTGGCGTCGCTAGTGTTGTTTTTTGTTATGTGAATGCCTTTCTATATTTTGTAAAGCAGTATTCACATAATAAATTAATCATATACCGAACAAACAAAGCGCCGCAGGCGAAAGACTTTAAGGTCAAACCAATAAATTCTGTCGAATTATATCACTCGGAAATATTAAGGAACATGTAAAAAAAAAAAAAAATTGTAATTTTGGGTAGCCGATTCAAAACATCGAAGATTGACAAAAAAATGAAACCGCTACATATTTGCAACGGGAAATTCGAACGATTAGTAAAAATAATAAAACGGGAAGCGTTTTCAGAAATTTTGGTCGGGTATCCATCAAAAATATTAGTCATAGGCGGCGCATGGAAAGCGCCGAGGCGAAAATTTTCCTAAAATGTCAAGCCAATAAACGTTGTTGATTATTACAAAAATACCGCAAAAGTTTTGATATTTTATTTAGCGAAGTGGGCTGTACGAAATGGGCTCATGGGCCGCCGGTTGCGCATCACTGGTATAAGGTATTACTGACATTAGCTTTCTACTACACAACTAACCCGAGTTTGAACACGTATAATTGAACAATTAAAAAATATGAAACAAACAAAATGGCGTATTGTCTTATTTAAAAAAGTTTAATGTATATTTAAAGCCCCACAGGTCGTAATAAAAATTACGTTGCGGGCTGAAAACAGATGCTTTGAAGTAAACGTTCCAGAGAGAAAAAACAGTTAAAGTTTCATGACGCCAGAGCTCATCGATCAGAGTCTTTGCTGTTTCAAAATATTATTTTACTATATTTACTATGAAAAGTTACCAATTATAAGCACACCCTCAAGGTATAGTTTTTTATCAAAAGGCGGCACCTATAGAAAATATCATTTAATATAATTATTAATTATAAAAGTCGACGTTGAGACAGGTCATCGCTTTAATGAAGCACGTGTGCTTTGTAATGAATAATCGTAATTATACGTTTATATACTTGATGATTGGAATTATTAATTTATTAGGCACATCCGTTGGAAGGTGCCTAATTTCAGTGTGAAAGACAACTATGTATTTATAATGGATACAATGCTTGAAATGGATTGAACTATATTTAGGATTAGTTAAGTACTCCTAGGGTGCCATAGTTTCACTGGCTGTGGCGGGAATTTTTTTGTTATAATTCCATAAAATAAGCGTATTACACACTACGTTAAAATTCAGTTAGGGATTTGTTATATATTTAGGAACATGTTTAAATTGTTTGATATGGAAGTCGAAACACGCAAACTCTATTGTCAAGAAAATTATAAAGCTGGCGAACACTTCTTTGAAATCAGAATTAAAGAAGTTTAATGTTTTGAAGACGAAACTTGAAGCAACAATTGAAAAGTTATAGAAAGAGCGTAATAATTCCCTTCGAGATATTTTATTTCTTTAACTTTCGACATAATAAAGAATAAAAAAGTAAACTCTAAGAAATTTATAACTTCAGTAAAGTCATAAGAAATCTTTTATGATGTGATTTACTGGGTGAATATAAGGTGCTACTGTGGTATTGAGCTTATCGAACAACCCTTGGTGTCGAGCGTTACTTATTCATTTCTTAGACTTTTGACAATATCGCAGAAGGCAATAATAACCATTCGGGAGACGAATGTGCCATTGACTGCTGCTTAGCTGTCGTGAAGTACAAAACTCCTGCGTTGATCTGATTTTGAGGAAAGAAAACATCAACAATAACAAAACACTCAAAGGACTTATGCGGTTTATTTACTTTTGACAGGGTGGTGTGGTATGAGGGAAAAAATAAACAGCTTCAGGAATATCCTCATCATGGAAGCCCGCCTCAGTCCAGCCTCCAGCATCGACGCATACTGGAGAAAGATATTGGCCCCACACAAATTAAATGCCGCAGTACCTTAAAGGCGTTATTTTGATGTATTTAATTTTTATTAGTTATTTTATTTATATTTTTAATTTTTTGTTTTATGTGTGATGTAACTACTACCGTATTATTATTTTACTTCTTAAACTTTTTGTATATATTTTTTTATAACTATTGCATGTATATTTTGTATGGAATGTGTGGGACTGCACTAACCTCCCCACATACCGGAATGAACACTTATTATTATTATTATTATTAGTATTACTACAGTCTACAGCAATCTTGCCAGAGGATAACTTGTGATGTAATTGTGAGGAAGTGTGAAGGCATCACAACATTATCCATAAAATCTGACGACGAAACCGCTAATACTAAAATATCTAAGGTCCAAAACAACATCCTTGTAGGACACCTTAAAAAAATTATGTGTACTACTCAAGAGTCAGTGGAACTATGTCGTCCCCATTTGAGGAATGGTGTGAGAGTGAGTAAAGTGGGTGCAGGGAAAGAGAAAGGCTGGTAAATACTTGGCCATTTCGACTAAACAACATAGCTAAAGACATTTCACGCAAAGTTTCATTTCTGAATGGTGGTCTCACCAGGGCAATACATCGTCTACATTGTCCACTGAGAGTCAACATGATTTTGACTTGCTGGATCATCCGAGCTGGTGCATGATGTGATTATTGTTTTTGTTGATCCTTACCTTAACGATTTGGCACTGGGCGTAGTGGGCGGGATGGCTGTGGCTGTGCGAGCGCGAGCGGGCGTCATGTGTCCGGGCGGGCGGCGGCGGCGGCGGGGGCGGCGGGGCGACTGCGGCCGCTCTATTTGTGCTGGGCCTGGCAGTACTCGCCGCTGTCCAACCTGAACTCCATCAATGTCGCCAGTGAGCACACTTCCAACTGCAACAACCGAAAATACAACAAGGTTAGACAATGCCAAATTACAGATCGCAAGCTGCAGGAGGTGATGTTTCAATATTTTAGTGGAAGAGTCCTGCCACCGAGGGCTCCCTCGTACCTCGTCTTTCTGTTGCATACGTTGTATTTGAGACATATGTAAGAGGCTACAACAGATCTACAAGTACGCTTATGGGTGGGTGACTTGTAAATGTGAACACGGAGCCACACCAAACGGAGAAAGTTGCGAAGTTGGAGAAAATGAGGGAAGGAAATTGAAGGAAGATCTGAATGTCGGGTAGTGTCTGGCTATTCAAGTGTTATTACTAAATACAGGTAGTTAAAACAACGTTTCTATTTTGAATGGTGGTATTTCACCTCCACCCAGACTACACTGAGAGTATTTTCCACGGTGTATCGAAAAACAGACAGGAATATTACTAATTACATATATTTTACTTGGCTGGGTTTTGAACCCGCGATATTTGGATCCAGAGCTGACGAAGGGCCTAAATGTTATATCAATCATATCGAACTAGGGAAGCTAGGTACAGTATCACACAAACACAACTTACATTTGAATGGAAAATAATTTACGCCTTACTGAAAAGGGGGGCGGCTCCTAAGATATTAAAGTTTTAGCACTAGTAATAAACGACCCACACATGCTAGCAAATAACGCCTTACAAATTAAAGGGATAAAGGCAACTATAACGTTTGGCAGGAGGGAAAATGGGGTAAAATCTTTGAAGTTAGATGAATAAATAATGCCGCATGAATACCATTGTCTTCATATTAATGTTGTAAAGTATAAGGTAACATAATAATAATTGCTGTACGTCAAAGGTAAAACAATACAAAGGAAAACCACAATTAGAGTAAACAGTAAGGTGGGTTGAATAAGGGCGGATGAACAATGAACAACAAAGGCAACGTGATGCTAACAGTGAAATCACTAAGGTAAACAAGCTTTTCAAGAATTGACCGTTTAAAAAACTGCTGTGTGGGTAAAAGTCAACAATTAACTGAACGGCTGTTGAAATAAACGTTAAGTGGAAAACCAACAGATGAGACATCAATAATATGATATGAAAATCAAACAATTGAAATTAGGTCATGGAAGTTAGCAATTTATTTACAATTGTGTAATTGATTAAATTAATCTCATTAATGTGATAAATAAATTATCGTGAGAAAATGGTTATTCTTTAAGATGGAAATTCAATTTGTGGGGAATTTCCCACTTCGCACAAAGAGAACTCTTCCGAATGGAGTTTCTGATATTTTCTCTAGATAAAGATTTCTCTAACGTAGTTCGCCATTCTATTTCCAGCGCGCAATACTTCTGAAAGCCAGCAAAGCATAATAGTGGGTGTTGCCAGTGGAAATAAATAAGATAATAGCCAACGAGAAAACAGACTGGAGGACTAGCTTAGTTAGCAGAGATCTAGACACATGCAGTGAAATAAATTCACAGTGATAATAGAATTGCCAGTAGGAGGAAAGCAAAGTAATATCAATGCCATATCCCTCGAGTGCACATACTATCATTTAATAATAATGATTGTTCGTATTTCAATATAGAATCGATCTACCGTACATTTTCATTACCCAGGGGTTCCCGTTATATCAACTCGCCATTATTCAAGACAGGCTCGAAACTGTAAAGGACAACCTCGCTCTCATAATAGTCCGCTGAGGGAAGCTATGTACAATGCAAATACATTGTTGAACACGGCAAAGTTCCTATTCTATCAATTGAATAAATAACATAAACACAACGCGATACTTCATGCTGTCATGTAATGATGGTACACAACGGTGGAGCTGAAAACTATTTACAATAGAAATGATCAATCAACGTGTTTAAGTGAACTAGCTAATTAGCGATGCCCTCATACTAAATTCACCGGGCCTACGTGAGCAGACACTCGGAATAAAGAAGGCGTGGACGGGTCAATCGATTAAATAAAAAAAATATTAAAGAAACATCTGCTGATAATTATTTTGCCAACTTGAACAGACAGAACGAACACTTTAAATACTAGGTTAATGCTATTTGGTGCCCAGTGTTCGAAATAGCACGCGGAATCTAATCTGTTCCGTAAGTGCTACACTACACACACATTATACAGTTTAGATACATCAAAGGGATGTTTCGCTGGTTTAAATAACATTGGTGTGCATAGTAGGGTTTTTAGATTTCTGTGTCGAGCGAAGATAAAGGGCTAACTGAGAAGTAAAAATCAGCTGCATTTTAATAGCATTATCTTTTATTACTGTCCCTAGGCGGACTTACCTAGCTAGGACCTTATCACTTCTTACGTAGCAGTGAGCTGTATAGTATGTCGCCAGCAACGCTAACGACACAGAAGTGAAATGCGTCGCCGATAACAGGTGTAATTGCTTGTATAGTGCATAGATAACGATACCGGGCAGGTGGAAGAATGGCCTAACAAAGTTCAACTGGAGTCAACGTTATAAAAAAATATTTGAAGGTTTTAAAAACTTGCGGCATGCTATAATTATTTTGTGTTTTTAGCTTGAAACATGTTACTAAATAATCATAAAGATGATAGCACTAATTAATTAATTATTTGTATCTGCGGGTGCATTTTGGCACAAATCTTTTCTGAAAATGTAAACACGTACCTACGTAGAATCAAAACACATTGAAAGATGATAAAGATCCAACAGAAATAGTGCGATGAAAATAACTCCTTTGATATTGAGAATTTCCCTGGACACTTCGAAAACAAAATAAATATTGCAACGCAAAATACTCACTTCTTCACATCTAAAGAAATGGATGAAATACTTGAAAACCAACTAGCACCTTGTATTAAACAAACAAATCACCGAGCGCTTGACAATGGTCTCGGGCAAATGGATGTCGAATAACAAACAGAAAATAACAGAAATTCTGGAACGCCCCGAAATTGAAAACAAATAATAATGAAGCGATGTTTACAAACAAATAAATCGCGAGCTTATCGGAACCGAACAAAACTTGGCGGTGGTTGTGTATCAACTGAACTAAACTGAACTGTGGAAGCAGTTAGAAGTCAGGAAAGGTATCGCGGAAACAGACGATCGTGACCGAACCGAGAACAGTGACAACTGGGAACTGGCCCAGTCGGACTCTCGAACTTCTCGGTGACAATTCCCGGCTTGTCGTGAGTCGTGACGATCAACAGCGGAGATCCAAGAATTCTTTGACTTTGAGACGAGATTGGGTAGCGTCCGCACTTTCCATCGCAAGGCCTTATTTGCGACGCGGGCACTGGGCACCGGGAGATCTGGGTGCTCCGGGACACGCAGCGTACTAGGAATGGATGCTTCGCTGCGAGAATAAATATTATTGTTTACTGTCAATGACGGGAAACTGCGACAGATAATGACCGTCACGCGACGAAAAGCAAAGAAAACGAGTATTTATACAAATCGCGGGCTTGCTAAGAGATGGTCGTGCAACGTGTTCTCTGTAAATCACTCCCCAATGGCAAAATATTTAAGTTTAGAATTTTGGAATGATGTGCGAAATTTTAATGTTAATTAAATTTTATTCAACTGACATCGACGCTTTGCACGGTTATGGTTCATTTAAAGAAAATTATGGGCGAGAATTTAATTATTAATTGGCAGAAGAATCACAAGAGGGGGGGAAATACTTCGTGGGAGTGAAAAGGTTGTGAAATCATGATTATTTACATCAGAATAATTTAATGAAGGTAATGGCCGGACTAAACTTGCAAATAAGCAACATAAATTAAATGTTAACAAAAATTAAAATAGAACTATTTTTACAATTTCTCCACACAGGAGACCCTGATGGAAATAGTTTCCCTCAAGGCCTAAGTCATCTTTGGGGATGTTATGTAGGGGGTTTTTTAGAGAACAGGAAAGAGTGAACCTGGGTCTTGAACAGGCCCATGTAGTAGGAGGGAGGAAACAGAGAGGTACATGTACACATACCTAATGTACAGTGGCGTGCAGTTCGTAAAGGCTGAAAAGCTGTGCCTACCCAAAAAAAAACCAACCAAATAAAGAAATTAAACGGTAATAGAAAAATACGATTTTTTAAATCAAAATCCATTTTTCGTGAATTTGGCAAGAAACTTGTACGCTCATTTATTTAATTAGGCACAACAAATAGCCATTTTCAAATATTCATTGAAAAACTACACACATTTACGCCACTGCAAATTAAAAGATATAGATTGTATTTTTTGGCACATTACAGAGGTACCTACTGGAAAAAAGCATGTGCCGGGAGACATCCATCTAAGTAATATTAAATACATAACTAGTTTCCCATTCCTTTATAAACATTTCCGACAGTGCAATGTAAGATTTTTTAACAATTAACATGACAGATAGATCACAAGCAAACAGGCGGACATAAATTCTCAATTATATTGTATAAAATAAATAAATTGTACCCCCATATTAAAAAGTTGAGTAACGAAATCGAGAAATGCCCGAGGGTAATCTTGTAGTAATACACGTATATCAAATTCCGTATAATTTAATGATTAACTTTATGATGACGCCTTTCCCTTTCTAGGGTGGAACGCCGGGGAGAATATTACGCGGACACAATTTATATGGGATTATCGGGGGTAGGGTCGAAGGATGGGCAAATCACAATGTCCATAGCCGCTCCGAAATCTATTCATAATAGTGAATGAGTTTTAATTCGCTAATTAGGCTTCATATATCTCCCGTTATTACGGGGTTAACAGTTTAGCACTCATCAGGTGCTAAGCGCCCTTTGAGTTGGAGGATCGTATTACGAGACTCTCCGGAATGGTTGGTTCGCTCGATGGCATGGAAAAGACCGCATTGTAAAAAGAAATATACTCGTATATCGCTTACTTATTATATTCTTACGCACCGGTTCAGCGTTGGTAATAAGTCAAGTTTTTCACTATTTCGACCTTATACAAGTAAGGGGGGTGTAGTTTAAGTACAACAAGGGTTTACAATATAAAATTTTAATGGTGCACTTTCCTGTTTTGTTAATTGATATCAATATAAGGTGTTTATGCTAAAATCATGTATTACGTGCAGACGGTTATTAGATTAATTGCATTCTATAACATTTTGACATTATGTATAAATCATTAGTTAGTTTTCTCTAATTTTGAAACTGTCAATTCATCGAGGAATTCTATTTTAATATAATTTTTTGAATTTATTTAAAAACCTCTGTAACTATGTTCCACTTGTTCAGAGCACGGACGGATTACATTGACATTACAATGTAATCCGTCTTCCAGGAGGTAATAAAACCGACCCGAGAGTAGTTTTAAATATAATTGTAAAGCCGCTCCGTCAGCAATAAAACAAATTTCTCAATTATAAACGTACAATATTAGAAAGAGCAATGGGACTCACTCCTGACATAAATGCTTTCTACGATACGATAGATTTAGTTAAAATTGTAACAGTCTGAAAATGCCCGTGAACGGGTGAAACCGGTTCGGTCTGAAATAAACAAGTGGAAGATAGTTACAAATATTTTTTTAATTAAAAAAATCGTATTAGTCAGTTTCACAAATAATATTATATATTTCGGGAATTTATATGTAAAGATGTTCCCTACTTGCTTCGCTAGCTTGGGCCGTGTTATAGCAAATAGTCCATTTCGGTTCGTGGTAAACAATAAAGCGGATATTAATCGGATTTCAATCAGTCGAACATAAGTTTCGTTAGGCAAGTACTTTGATTCTTATGATAAAGACACAATGAAAAACAAGGACATGTAATGACTAATGTATTTTACTACGGATACGAAATAAAAACAAAACAAAAAGTTTTACATTCAATTTAAATATATATTATAATTTAGATGGGTACGATTGAAAGTGAATCTCCGGGATTACCAAGAAAATACTTTTTGGATTTGCATTTAAATCTTAATCCAATTGGAACTTTAAACCTATATATATAGGTACCTGTCTTAGTGCATAAGATTACATACGTACCTAATTATTTTATTAACATTATTTTGTTATCAGTTATGATAAAACATGTCGAAGTGGTAAATATTTTGTAAAAAAAATTGGTATACGAAAAAAACCCACATTTTTCTTTTGTAGATAATAAATTGTATATGTATACTATGTCATGTAATATGGCAGATTGGGTTTGCACGATCCATCCAGTTCTGCTGGATTTAAAACTAAATAGAAAATGAAATAGAAACATGAAACATACTCGAAATTTATATTTATTTATTATTTACCATATAATTTTGACATTTTAAAAATATATGCAAGATATAAATAAATAAATATACATTATAGAATATTTTCTTAGTCCTCTACTTAAAAAATAAACAGCAAATTTCGTACCGAGTTGACACTATGGACCAAAATCTATTGGGTAGTGTAGGTAGGTACCTTGGGATCCTAAATAGACTGATGCGCAGCAATGCCACAGTAGTTAAAAGAAAGTGACGGAGAAATATATAGTTCCTGCTCGCGAAACTGACTCGACAATATGAAAGATCACAATAACTGCACGTTACTTGCTATTTACTGCCCGTTTGCAAGAAACATTATTTACAGATTGACACGTGATTTGACGCCCCCTCCGATACATGCGCACAAGTTAAAAACATTAAACCAATAGCCAAGGAAACGATACTACCAAATATTTGAGTGATGGCCAAAGCTATAACAAAAAATACACATTACCGAAGACGCAATAGAACAATAAATAATACACGTTACCGAGCTGACCTTACAATACTTAGAAGTAGTCGTAGCTTAACATTGGGATGTCGCAAAATAAGATGCGTTTCCGCTATTTTTATCAGTTCCTACACCGGATAAGAAATGCATACATTTACAGTATCGTGTTGGACGCCAAACACTTGTGCGAAGTTTGAGGAACGATCTAATCTAGGAAATCAAATACTTACACAGCCAATGTCAGACCATTGATGCCACCTGTTCAGTATTATTGTTTCGAGCAATTATTCTTCAACTCTATTGTTTCAAGAAATTATTCTTCAATTCCCAATGTTTATCATTGAACTTTCTTCGATGGTGCATAGAAGATTAGAATTGGAATACTAAATGTTTTAAAAAAATCCTTACGAAGAATAAATAGCAAGAGGATACTTGGAATACTTTGGAGTCATATCCGAAAAGCTGTTTAAACGATTTATAAAACTGGGATGGCTTCGCTGTGTGAGTCATGTTCTAAGGATGGAAGAATGTTGGAAGATTTCAACTTTAGTGAACATCAAAGTGGCTTGACGGTATGGAGGCTAACATCGGAGCTTTAGGAATATGGAACTGGAAGGAGACGACGTGGATCGGCAGGAGCGAGCTAACAGGAGGCAAGAGAATATGAATCAAATATGCAATGTGGGTAATTACACTAATAAAACAAACACGGATGAGAGCAACGAACTATGTGAACAACAAATTAATTGTACCATAATAATATTAATGTCTTAGTTACTCAGTGACATTAAGAATCAAATCTTATATTGAACGACAGGAGTTTCTCGAGTAAATCCTTGGCTGCCTTGTGATATTCATAAAAAAACATCGGATGGATGGGTAATCGAAAAATTGGAATGATCGATTTAACACCAGTAATGTGGTTATTTAGAGACGGCCGAGATGGTTTGGCCAATATCCAATCTTGTCGTAAATTAATTGGCGCATTACGAAGACAGAGGCGTTAATCAATAAACTACAGTAAACACTGATTTCACATGTCAACATTACAATGTATTTACAAAGGAAATAAACAAAAGATAAAAGCACATCCCTATATTTTCTAGACATGATAGAATAAAGAAACAATAACTACAGTGATTGCCAATTTTATTAATAATAATAAGTAAACGATGGCATCAAGCTTGAACGAGGCAAATGAGCAAACTGAGGAAATACTGGGTTTGGAATGAGAAATGGAAGGGAGACGCAAAGGCTGCCGAGAATCGAGGTGGGTGGAGGCACCACCCCAGGGAGGGTACAAACCCATCCGTCGTCCCGCCCAACAAGAGGAGTTGCTAAACGAATCAAACGTCAAGTAACTGGAATTCCTAGTATTGAAGGAACAGAAAAGTCGAAAGAAAATTTGTCTGAGAAACGTATTTTAAAATGGAGAGTAATATCAACAGAAACTAAATTGTTTACACTTGAAAATAACAAAATAATGTATAATATTACGGCTGCAATGCAAAGTACCGCTTATGAACAGTTGTCATAGGGTGATATTGTTTGCATTAACTAAATAAGAAAACGCAAGTGAATTGAACTACAGCTGCATTCAGATGGTAGTAAAAAGTCGACAGGTGCTATTTCCCTATCTGAACAAGACCTGATATGATGGATATTAATTAAATCTTTGAGTAGGTATGTCCCAGACATACAAAAAAAATCGTATCAGAAGCTTACTTGACATCCTCAATGCGAATAAATTCATTCATGGAGAAATCAAATCTTTTGGATTAGCATGCCTATACGAGATACCAGTAACCTCGATAGGTATACTAATTATTGTAACTGGACCGAACTAGGAATTAGATATACTGGATGTATCAGCACTTACCCGATAGACTTCAACAAGCGATTTCTGAGGTTTTTTGGAGTACAAAATGTAATGTCACTTTTTGTTGTCCGATGACATTTTTTTTCAATTAAAAACAAAAATATATTTTTCTATGACACGTCGTCACTGATCACACTGCCACACTTCTCAACAGATCACGAGGTACGCGCTTTGTCTCGTCTGTACGGTGCTGCTGGAACGCGACGGAGCGCCTTTTACTCCAAATAAAGTCAGGAATCGTCGGTTAAAGTCTATTGGGTATACGTGCTGATACATCTGTATTTAAGAATCGTAATTCCACCCCCATTATCAATTTCATCCAATTACTTCTTAGGACTACTTGGTCTGTCTTGGTCTTTTGATGGTACAGGATCTTCAACAAACCCTGCGTCTGTATCATCATACTTATTTGGGACGAATTCTGTTTGGTCACTCTACTGGCATCCTAACCACCTAACCAAGCCCCCTTTTATGATATTTTCCATAAATAGTAGCATCGGATCAATGCCGGCTATATTTATTTATTGTTTCTGTACATTGTATCTTTTTGAACGTTAGAATTTTTAACCTCACAAGGACAAGCCTGTGTTGAGGTTAATAATTTTATAAAATAAAAATAAAAATAGCACACAGATTATATACGTATAAAGAGAACAATATTGTAACATAAACGTTTCTACGAATTGGGTACCAACATGATACCCGTTAATCTAATTCCATCCAATTCATTACAGTAGAATGTAGTAAACATGTAGGGTGACCATGATATACGAGTACATTGAAATTTAATTGCAATAAAAATATAACAAAACTATTATTTTAAAAGGAGAGAAGAAAGTAAGAAAAAATACATTATAAAAGGAAAAGGATGAAAAAATATACATATACAAAAAATTATGCCACAATTTAAAAGGACAAATGTGAAAGAATATGTTGGAAATCCTCGGATAGCACACATAATTTAACATTCTTTTAAAATGTATACAAGGAGTTTGACGACTTAATGTGATCTAGAAGCCTGTTAAATAGAAGTGGAGCCTGGTACAAATAATGTCTTTGCCCAAATGAGGATTTAGGGTGAATTACCATAAAGTTCAGACCAGAGCCAATTCTTGTAGTACGAATTTGCTGCGTTCTTATCGCAGAACTAATATTGTTAAAAAATCTGCACAGCGTTTGTGTGATAAATAGTTTTATAAATTCATGATATTACATTCTTTATAATGTAACTGTGTAGGATATCTAAATTTTTTCTTATACATAATTTTGAGAATCAGCTTTTGGGCAATATTAAGTGGTTCTGTTAGTCTTCAGGCAGGAACCCCAGCATAATATATTACACGAAAGTAGACACAAATATACGAGTATATTAGTGAAATATAAATAATACACAAAAACTGGATTTTCCAGACTGGTCCCATAATGCGGCTCGCGATACGCCTCTCTCGTTAAAAATCCAAATTAGGTATAGTAAATTAATGATATTTCAATTAAAGTATTTGGAGTCTGTGTCATAGAAAAAAATGGATAAACAGTCTCATTACTTTTCTGATGGAATAGACATTTATAATAGCCAATCATGTCGACCTTCCAAATATATTGGTTATAAAAGATCGATATGAGGAATTTAATTACAAATAATATTGATGACGTGGGTAACTATCTGCCACAATTAAGTTATTATTAGCTCGATCGTCTGCCTACTAATTAAACCTACGTTTAATGATTCTAATCGCTATTAGTGATTTGAGGTTCATCGAATTGGATGTGTTTTATAATATTTAGTGTATAAAGATTGAAAAATAGAACAGAATTTAATTTTGATGAAATTTTCGACAAATTTGAATTATTTCGGTATACAATTCTTTATTCATGTTTAAAGCCAACTATTTGCTGACACAATAGTGCTTTCAAACGAGATATAGGTTTAAAAAGTACCGAAGGCAAAAAATAGAAAGAAAAAAACTTCTATATGTATAGAAAGAAGAGTGTCCCGTGGAACGTTTGTTTGTTTTGTATACAAATCTACAGTTTTATTCTAAGTTACATAAAATATTGCACACTTGACCTTCAAAATAAGAGAAAGGTCACTGTCTACACGTGATTTCTAAAAACCTCCCCCCATCCCCCTTCCTACCCCTTAAAGAAGAATTTTGATATTAATTGATAAAATTTTGCTCATTTGATGTTTAAAATAAGAATATAACTACTGGGTAGGGGTAGGGGTAGGAGTAATACATCACAAACTCAAAACTTTCCTCCAAACCATTCAAACCCCAGGCAACGCCAGATCCTTCAGCTAGTATACGAGTATAATACAATGAAAATAGTCTTGAATTTAATTTAGTATCGTTATATTCTTTTCAATATGTCACTAGTTAAGTACCAATTATACTAAAAGGAAATGAAGAAGAAAATAGGTGCGTAAATAATAAAGGCATCAGATAAAAGAGAAAGAAGCGACAGCAAGTATGAAAGAGAGGGTGAGGAATCAGTGTACAAATTTGAAGAATGTTCACCACAAAGTTACCAGCATTAAAAACTTTTCATAAAAATAAAAATAGTAAGCGGAAGTGAAGCTCTTAGGATTAAATAAGTTTTTCTTCCGTTGAATTTTCATGACAAAGAAAACCAACTTGAGAGTCAGTTCCGCCGACCGTGTATCGCCTCCTAGAGAAACTAGGGCTAAAAGAAATTCGCGTGCCAGACACAAAATTGTTTGAAATGGACTACGTTGGCGGGGCACCAGTTGCGCCACTTTTCTGCAATTCGCAAAGCGTATATATATTCCCCGCGAAGGAAGGGTGTTTCCAAAACTAGTCGAGATTATTATGTTAAATTGAAGTGGTTCAAAACAAATTTATGAGTTTATATTATAATTATGGCAAGTCACAAAGTAAATACTTTTTACGAAAGAAAATAGTTTCGTTGGCATAAAAATATACACAATAATAATAACGCTTTATTCCAGATGGTATGCAGGGGAAGTGCAATGCAATGCGTTCCATAGATTACAATAATAACACATAAAAAGAAATAACAATACATAAAAAAAAAGAAAATAAAATTATATAAAAAATATTAATTAATACAAAATGAAAAACGTTTATGGTAGACATTTGAAATAAAGCTATGCAAATTTAGTGACACCAAATTTCACCGTTCGAGAGTTTTGTTACTTCAGAAAACAGATCGTCTACAAATGTATTTATAACTTTATATGCAGCGTTTATCATAATGCATGCTCCTCTACAGTAAAATGGATATTTATTTATTTATTTATTCACGCCTAGAAGGCTTTTACATGTTGATATATTTATCACATAGTTTTACAAGGGATATATTTATCACATAGTTTTACAAGGGAATACAATAATGTACACATAAAATAATAAATAGGTGTAGAAGAAGTAAGTAGATACAATATAACAGTATGTAGTTACAGCGTAATTATCACAATGAATAATAGTTTATCCTGTGGTTACATTATAAAAGCAGGTTGTACAAAAGAGTATAAGAAGTAGTTTAGTGCATAATATAATAACATAAGTATAAAAGAAGTGAGAGGGTAGATACTATGTAAGTAGCTAGTTTCAGCGCAATAGGTGGGTAATAAAGGCAGTAGTAAGCAGCATAAGTAACAGCTCTGACTGTAAAAACAACATAATCAAACGACATGTAGATTATTGCAACGAACCTAACTAGATACAAATAGCTGGTCTTGGTTCAAAACAAAGATCATAAATCATTGTGAAACGAGAAGAAAACAAGCTCTGAATCCCGCCAGCGTAGATCGTATGACATTTACTTTACCGCGCGAAGCTAACACAACGAGTCACGTTGAAAGACTGTCGAGGGCGTACTGTGTGGGTGTGGGTGTTAGCAATACAATGTCATATTCATAAACGATGCTATTTATAGAAAATAAGTACTAAGAAAGTGGAAAACTTTCCGTCTGAATATTCGCCTAATTGAAACTACAACTTAATTAAAGAAAGTTGTACAGTTTAACTGTTAACCCTTCCTCGCCGGTGCGGTTAGCTGATTTGATGTGAAATAACACAAAACTGCGCTATACAAATGCTTTGTTATTATTATTATTATTATTGATATGTCTCTAAATATTTCAATATCTATGTAACTAACCATCACGCCGTTTCAGCGCAGGGGTAGGCAGAGAGGACGGACCACCAAAAAATTCGATCTCGGCATACACTTCTTGCTTCATTCACATTCATACATCGTCTCATACATTCTCTTCTGTTATTCCGACTTCTGAGATGGCTCGACTCAAGTATTTGATTCACTAGATCGTGCAAATATCTTCCTCGGGCCTCCCCGGCTTCTTCTTCCATGCACACACGCGTCATATATTCTCCTTACACTCCTTTCTTCGTTCATTCGCTCTACGTGCCCAAACCACCTAAGCGTCAGTTTCTTAATCTTACTCATTACATTTACATCAGCGTTGCATTCTTTACGAATCTCAATATTTTTCAAACGATCATAAATGGTTTTACTCACATTCGCCTTAGAGATATCATTTCTACAACATTCAGTCTACTTTCATCCTTCCTCTGCTAGTTCCATGCCTCACTGCCATACATCGGGGTTAGTATCAGCACTCCATTGTGGAGTGTCCCAATCTCTGTTACTAAAAACAGAGTTCATATTTTAGGTGTTCCTCAGCAATACTGGCACTGCAGAGAATTCGATAATGCAGGAGCAATGATGTCAGTGGACTACACGATGAAGTGCTCCTCCGGATCCTGAAGCCGGCTGACAAGCGCCTGGCGTACGTGCAGACGAACATCAATCCGACCCCTCACGCCACCAGGGGCGTAACCAAGACAAAAAAGATTTTGAGGGCCCTCTGGATAAATCCCACCGGCCACCATCCTCCCCCGCCGCTCCACCCTTTTAAGAGTGTTCTGTGTTATTTATCCTAAAATATGGATAATAATTCTTTGTCTTAGCTTAAATACATTCTTGAATATAATGGAAACAGTCACTCTATCATTTGTATTATCGTCTTGCAATATTAAATACATTCTTGAATATAATGGAAACAATCACTCTATCATTTGTATTAGCGTCTTGCAATATCAAATACATTCTTGAATATAATGGAAACAATCAATCTATCATTTGTATTATCGTTTTGCAATATTAAATACATTCTTGAATATAATGGAAAAAATCACTCTATCATTTGTATTAGCGTCTTGTAATATTAAATACATTCTTGAATATAATTTAACTTCATCTCTATATGGTCTATAAATAATGTGTAATGATGGCCTGTCCAAAAAAAAAAATAAATAAATAATAATAAATTCATAGAATAGACGTAATATAAGAATAGGAAGTAATATTTGTACAGCGCCCCTGAGGTGATTTCTCACAAAAGCGGCGCTATAAAAATTATCCGATTATTATTATTATTATAATACATACTCGTATGTACTCGTTTTGGATAAAAAAAATTAATATATAAATATTTATCGAACGCAATATAAAAAAAAACTTTTGTTAAAAAAAAAACGGAAAAAAATGTTAATATATGTATGTCTACGGGCGTTGATAACTTGCAGAGTGGTGCGTTAGTGAGCGAGAGGGGTACGGGTTTCGCTCACCATGCCAAGATGCGTGGTCGTCAGTTGTAAACGGCGGTCTATCGGCTGTAATGGACGTATTATGTGTGACCGATCTTTTTTTCCTCGTAGCACTTACATACAATATTTTACTTATGTGCAAATGAAGTATTAAAAGTCTAGTGAATTTTTTCTAAGACAATTGAAATCCATAAGATGTCTCCTAATAGATTCCACTAAGACTCCGGTAAATGCTCTTGTAGTCTCCAGATTGGACTACTGCAATAGTTTATGTGCTGGTCTGCCGAATGTACACTTGAACAGACTACATGGAGTGTTCAACGCAGCAGTTCGTCTAATATGTGGCGCTACCAAATACTGTCACATCACTCCTCTTCTACGTGATTGCCTTCACTGGCTTAAAGTCACAGAAAGAGTTCAGTTCAAAATTTGTCTTATGGTATATAAGGCACCGAACGGGCTGGCACCATCATGAGTGAAATACAATCTTACTCAGGTCGGCCAAGTCTGATGCGTTCAACAGACTGGTTGAACCCTCTGACACGGATTCTGCTAAATTTGGTGACAGAGCTATCAATGTACCGGACCTACGTTCTTAGAATGACCTTCCATTCGGTTTGAGGTAAGAAAGCAATTTCGAAACCTTTAAGAAAAGTCTAAAAACATATCTATTTAAAAGGGACTACAAACTTTAACAAGATGTAAAGCGCACTTGAGGTGATTTTAGTCACTAAACGGAGCTAAGAAAAATTTACCATTTATTATTATTAATAAGTGAAGCGAAACCGCCAGCATGGAAACTACTCGTAGTGATTTATTAAAACATTTTTTTAAAAAATCCACTTTTTTATTTTTGACCGTACTGGTTTTACCCTATCACGGCCATCTTCAGATAAGTACATTTTTTCCTTAAACTATGGGTATATATATACACAAACAATAGATAGGATAGAATCAATAGAAATAACCCGCTTAACTAAAAAAAAAGTAGATACTAACTTTGTAAAGAATACAAAATTAGAATCATATGCTAAGTCTCCACTCCTATATTCATTATAATATTATGACCCGTTTCAACGTAAAATATGTATTTTCTTCATTTAAAACAAACACAATGCATATCACAATTAAAAATTCCATGATACCGTGAATTTAATAGTACTAGACACACCTGCCTAGACAATGAAACAACTGGGTGATAACAATATAAGTAAGTTATTCCCCAAATGAATAGTAAATGAATAGTAAATAAATCGATAAAACCATTGTAAATATGCATTAATGCTGACATTTTTTATTTGAAATTCAGTTTTGAAACAGGACATAGCAACTAAGATGGGAAAACCCAATAGTAAAATACACAATAAAAATTCTTAAACCCTGTGCTTATGTAAAACCAGGATACAGCAATAGTGATTAATAAAATTAACAAAAAACATACTTTACCACCCCTGGTACCCCAAAATTGTATATAAACTACAGTTTAAAGAAAAATAATTATAGTATTCTGAAAATGGCCGTGACAGGCTGAAACCGGAACCGTCAAAAACAAAAAGTGGAAAAAAGTTTTAAATCGTTTTAATAAATCAATGCGAGTATTCTAGGCTAAGGCAAATGTCACTAGAGCCATAAAAAGCAGACCGTGAAAATGTCAAGTACAAATATCATAAATTAATATCTAAGCCGATAAAGAATGTTAATACAGCTAAAATATTAACTATAATTACGACAGATATACCTAATGTCAAAGTGAACGTGAATACATTCATAGAGTAGTCAATATTATTATAATTCTCGTTAAAAAGTTCAAACACTTAATTATTTCAGTAGCAGAAAACGATTATTCTTTTTTTCTGTATGACGTCGCAGAAGAGTCTGAATGGCCCGGAGCCATTCGAGCAACGGGTTCTTCCATTTGGGGTATATTGTGAGGTGAAGTACCAGACTTTTTTCAGGTGGTGGCTAAAGAGGGGCATAAATTTTAAGCAAACATTCTGAATGGTGGCCTATTACTAGGGCGATACTGAGCATATTTTTTACTCGGTTTTTGCCTTACGAAGTGATTTACAGGACAGGTGACAGTTCACCTGTCCTGTAAATCACTTCATATTAATGATAAACTTATTTAAACTGCGATAACTTATGGTGGGCGAGTTTTAAAGTTCCACTTTTAAAAATTCACAGATAAATACACCCAGATAGCAACCCATTAGTGGGGTAAATGTTCCAGGCGCTATAAAAGCAACCCTTACTTACATTACCAACTACTTACTACCGACAAAGTTTCTAATTCGGTCGAAAGGGTTAAGCCTACAGCTTGACATGGTTGACTTTGCAGTCGGTGGCGCGCCCACCGTAGATATTGGTGATGACATAGCAAAATATATCCCCTGTACGTAGGCTCTATTTGGAACAAATAATTATAATCCGAATAAAAATATTTTGTTTGTTAATATAGTATGTATTTATACAACCCTGTTTATACATTCAAATAAAGCGGTGTTCAAACAAAATATTTTATTAAAATTATAATTTATTATTGTATGAATATTCAAATTTAATTACGAGTTAAAAAAAATTATTACGAAAGGATTAAAATTCATACATTTTTTATTCATATTGCACACAATCAGACAAAAAATAATAAACAGTTTTCAAGAGTAAATCATTTACAGGGCTAGCAACGCAACTTTAACCGGAAGCAATTCTTCAAATACTGGAAATCAGTGGCGGCTCGTGACTTTTGAGTGAGCTAGAGTGCAAAGATTGAGAAATACGACGTTATTGATGTTGTTGAAGGCGAAAATAATTTATACATTTTTTTCAAAATTTCAATTTTTTGCATGGAGATTTAGATGGTAGGTGGGCACTGCCCCACCGTATTTTTCAATCTTAGCACTCTAGCTCATTCAAAAGTCACGAGCCGCCACTGCTTGCTGTAAATATAGGGAATTTTTACAGGTTCCAAGAATGCCAAAAACTTGATTCGTGCATATAAACAAGATAAAAAATATTTTTTAAACTTTGACGAAACTGAAACGAAAATGACGGTCGAATAACAAAAATCACGGCGTCTTTAGTTCCACTTTTGGCCTGTTGTACTTACCACAGACGAAGTTCTTAATTTGGTCGCCCGGGTTGGGCTTATAATTATTACGACAAATGTAAATGATAATATAATACACAATAATTTCTACATTAGCGATAAAAGCGCATTTGCATAGATAAAGGCATTACTTCGAATCGCTTGATCATAAATATTACTATTAGTTATAGGGAACAAACACATCGGTCAAAATATTTTATATACTTATAAATTAATCCGTGCAATGAAAACGAAATTATTTTATTGATTGTGTGGATGGATTGGGTTTGAGGGATTTTATCGATTGGTAATAATAATATGACAGGTCGTGTATCGCAAATCAATAAATAACTTGTGTATTACGTGTGTGCTGCCATGCAAAGGCAATAATAATGCCTTCTAAAACATTTCTGTATATACGAGTACGTAGTAGATGTGGAGTATAAGCCCTAAAGTATTTTCTGGAAACGGAATTGCTTGCGATTATTTAAGAAATTGGTCTACCTAAATAATATTTGGATACCTTACATAATAAATGAGCACCAGGAGGCGATTATTACAATAATTTAATGGTCATCGAAAATAATTTCACGGTACAAATTTATTCATGAATGATCACAAGAATTTATTACCCCATTAGGCACAAAATGATACGAATTTTATACCGGAAAATAATTTTCATAGTCATATGGGCTAGGTAAAGTTGCTACATATTATCAGTTTTTAAAATAATACAACCTAATGAACAAAATAACGATTTTGACCGATGCTCATATTTTGCTGTCAGTGGCGGCTTGATTTTTTTTTCAAGATTTTCGGGAATTTTCAGTTTAGCGGTTTGCTGAAAGATCTTCATCGTAATAATGTCGAAATTTTCAATCTTAGCACTCTAACACACGACATGGCCTAATTATTCAAGTATTTCTTTTGGCCCATCTTTTTTTTTATTTAATATGGTAATTTTTTTTTACAGTAAGTATATAAATAAAACATGATTCATATAGTGTAACAAAAAATATAATATAGCTGTTCCTCACCATAAAGAAACAAGGTTCTTGTGTTTGGTGAGGGATTATCGCTTAAATAATTAGATCACATCTTAAAATATTGTTGTACAATACCAGGACAATATGAATTAGTCGTGTAAAATTTAGTAATTTATCAAAAGTAATAGTATTAAAGAAAGGAAAAGAAAAGAAAAGAAAAGGAAAGGAAAGGAAAGAAAAGAAAAGAGAAGAAAAGCAAGGTTTGTGGAAAAAACAAAAGACAAAAAGATCTAATAAAAAATAGAATAAAAGACTGTTAGTAGACTAACAGTAGTTTGAGGTAATTTTTTAATTTATGTTGGAATTCGTGGATATTTTCTATAATTTTAAGATTAGAAGGAAGATTGTTAAAAAAAGTTATTCCTAGATATAGGTGGGTGTTTTGCGAATGCTTGGTGTTGTATTGCGGGATTTTAATGTTATGCTGATACCTTGCGGATATATTAAATTGTAATTTATTTAACGTTTTTTCTTTAAAAATATGTAAAATTGCATATTTTTTATAAATTTAATCTACTGGAAGTACATTGAATATTGTAAAAAGTTAAAGTGGTAAACTTTTAATGGTATGTGGGCATCAAACCATTATTAATATGGAGACCGGTTAAACGCACAAGCCGTCAGATTTTATATGTTTATGTGTATTATGGCCCCGGCTAACCTATCGGAACTCTGCATCCCAGAAAACTCCAATTCACGCCAGTCAACTCTTAGATCAGCGACGTCGTCCGCCATCGGAAGGCTGAAGGAACTAAAGCGCACACCAGATACTAAGTTTGGTGAGCGAGCTTGCAGCATGTCAGGCCCTAAAGCCTGGAATAAACTGCCATACGATCTAAGATTGATTAAAGACTCGACAAAACTCATCTCTTCGGACAGTCATATCCATGAATGGTTCAGTTACCTAATAAACAAATAATTTAAATATTTGTAAATGTAAATAATTATTATCAAAAACCTCAAATAAAATCATGTTTCAAATAAGTACCTACTCTTCTTTTGCCAATAACCTTCTAATGTATATAATACCAATGACAAATAGGATTTAAACAGTAACTTCGATGTCATGCAATGTTTTCTAATATATGTGTCCTGTGCGTGCAACGTCATATCATCTCAGTCCAAAACATTGTAATTTAATTAAGTTATAATCTGGAGTGCCCTACCAGGTAAGTAAGTTTTCTGTATATGTAGATAATAAGATAAACCCTAGCAGGTAGTATTTGTACAGCACCCCTGAGGTGATTTTTCACAAAAACGGCGCTATACAAATCATCCAAGTATTATTATTATGTTTTAAAATAATGTAAATTAAAGAAGGCATGCTAAGTAATCACCCCTCTTCGCTCAAGCCCAACATGTAGCGGTATTACAAGGAAGGTCAGTATACGGAGGGCGGGCACCTTGGCACAGACCTTGAGATTTCATTTAAAGGTAGAACAGCGTTCTTCCTTATCAAACAGAGAACTCGCAATACATAGAACTCGGGCTTAATTTCGATGGAAATATACCCTTATCACTTTAGTAATGAATCAACAGTTCAAAAATATAAAAGATTATAATTCCTACGTTAAACATGATAACTTGAAAGTATTTTTCGTACTAGTGACGTGCATTGCTCTATTACCATAGGTAGGGTGTGTGTAGTTTTTCAAGTTTGCGTATAAATTGTGCATTGAATATTTGATAATTGCCGGATTTTACTAAAATGTGTATATTTGCCAGATACAAATCAATATAGAACGATTGTGACATCAAAACTATTTAAATATACATTTTGATCATTCATTTTCTATGATTCATTTAACTGAGGGTAGGGCACAGCTTTTTAGTCTTTACGAACTGCACGCCACTGTTTGGTACATACCTACGTATCAGTGATGTGCGGTCCATAAAGCCTGAAAACCTGTGCCTACCCTAAGAAAAACCAACCATATACAATAAATTAAAATTTAGTAAAAAAATACGACGAATTTTAAATCAAAATGTTTTTTTTTTTTATAAATTTGGTAAATAACTTGTACACCCTTTTATTCAGTTAGTCACCACATCAATGGAAAATGATAGTCAAATTGCTATCTTCAAATAATCAATGGACAATTCATACCCGAACATGAAAAACAACATGCCTACCTTTGGTCATAGGGAAATACAGGCTACTGATACCGACGTGACTGTTAGACAGACGGAAAATACAATTGAAAATATAATTACAAGCTTTTTGTGGCTATATCGACATGCTCACGATCACATTGTGCGTGTCGCTCTTTCTAATGTAATCCAACACCGTTTATGTTTTTTTTTACATTAACTGAAGAATTCGAATGCTACCAACTATCCCTAAAAGATTAACACGAGTGGCAAATAAAGAAACCTTTACACATAATTTTTAGACAAATTTTAAAGGAATTTTTTTTTTTATATATTGTTTTGCGAAGAAAAATTAGAAAAAAGTGCACAATGTCTAAACAAAGTAGAAACAGATAAATAAACAGTTAGAAATATATTTTTTAGAGGAATTTAAAGGGGAAACATAGAGAAATGCGAAAAAGTACACAATGCATATACAACATTCGTGGAAGCTGTTTTTTTTTTTAATAGGAAAACAGCCTTCAATTTTCCACTAGAAGTACTGCATGTATCAACGAATATGTCAGATTTTGATTAAATAATTCGCACATTCGATTGGATCCCTGACTCATGCGGCTAATGCGGAAATAAGTTATTAGATCTAGTTTTTCTAGGTGGTATTTTAAAGTTTAGTTTGAGTGGGGTGGGACAGTCGATAAGGTTATTGCAAAACTTTATACAGGGTCATGAGGTCAAGGTATGCTTGTCGGTTAGAGAGAGTGGAGACGTTACAGTTCGAGATCATATCTATGTATCCCCGTTTAAGTGTGCTCATTCTGGAATTGAAACAATGCCGAAATTCCCTTTAGATTCTTTCAGTAATATTGCTATGTATTGCCTCCATTTGTCCGTTCCCCGCATACACTCTACCTGTTGGGTTAGATTATGAACAAATGCGATCGTGAGCATGTAGATTCAGTCACGCAAATTTTCGCTTGAATTTCGAACCTGTATAATAGCAACGTATCATATTTTTAGCTAGACGAAACTTATAACAATTTTTTGTGATTTGTTTATAAACTTTTGACCGAAACGGCACAATTTTCCACTTAATGCCTTAAATAACGTACGGAAATTCCAAAACAAACTTGTCAAATAGAAACGTAAATGCCCGAAGCCGATCGAATTTGGGTAAACGATTTTCGCTGTGGGTTTATAAATATTTGACAATTCTGAAAACATACGTTGAAGTTTTGGCTAGGGTTACACATGTTGAAATGTTGTTTTCATGAATATTATTATTGACCTATACTTCTCAGAAAGTCGCATTTCAGTTGATCTTTGAACCTCAAAGTTTGGAAGTTAACAGCGATCAAGTCAGAATTTATTTATATCCGAATTACCATAAATATTTTAAATACGTGGGGCGGCAGCCTTTCGAGACTCTTTAATAGACAACAGGACGTTAAAACGCGTCCCAAGTAATTAGATAATTGCGTATAAAATGTGTTTAGTTCACACTATTGAATAACCACACAATATAAGGGGCTGAGGGTAGAACGATCTCCCCGCATCGGCACGGCAGCTCGAAACCAGCTTCTGAGTACCCAGACTGTGCTAACCAGCTCGTCCCCAATGTGAGAGGGAATAAAAAATTATTTTAGACAATGCTTATGGCCTCGTTAAATAAATATTGGTAAAGCAATTGATTTTATATGGTTTTGCCACAAAACGCTATTGGTTGAACAATAAGCAAGCCTACAGCTGATAGTAATTTTATCTTCACGTGAAAACCATCATTTAAGAAAACCAAAGTATATTTCTAATTTTTCTATTTTATTAGTAAAAAAAATACAGACAGTTTTATTAGTAAAAAAATAACACAAAACTACGTAATTTAACTTTAGTAGTGGAGCTAGGTTAATGAACCCCAAAGAACTGGGTTAAGGAAAGCAAAATAAATAAAAATCTACGAGGATGAAATTAAATTCTTAATGTACGAACAAATTCGGGAAGAGAAAGGGGAGAAAAAACCAAAAGAAACGGTCAAGCATAACTTTATTACTAAGTCATGTTTGAATAAAGGAACTCGTTTGAAAAAGTAAAATTCTTGTTACAGAATTGTATATTTAATTTCACGAGCGCGTCCCAGAGTACTTGGCTATTTTCGAACAAGTGAAGATCTGGGCAAGTAGTGGAATAAAACGTAAACACAATTAATAACATCAACTTAAAGCACACATTTCTGTTTACCAAAAATATAATGCGAAAGTTTGAAAAAACGGGTAAGTAAGTAATATCTTTGTTTATTTCTTGACATGAAAATAAATATGCAGTCATATTTACATTTTTGTGCGAATGAATTGTTGGAATAGAGGAGCGCAGCAAGTCGGTGAAGACCACAAAAAGTGTCAGCCGCCGTCGCTGGCAAGGCTCAGATCAAGACTGCCAAGTCTTGGTTGAAAAAAAACGTACAACATGCTCTCCTTTTCATATCGCAGTGGAAATTAAAAGGAAATGTGAGGGTTTTAAGACGTCAAGACACGCAAGTATTTGCTTGACAGGAACAGAAAGCCAAGAGCAAACATTCGCAAGATACAACATCTCACGAAGATATTGGTTACATCATGCTCTCTATTTAAATACGCAATATTTTCCCTGAAGATCGCAATTCAGACAGCAGTGATCTGCGTTGCTAAAAAGAGCGTCGGCCTTTTATTCGGAGCGCTTCGACTGGAAGGTGAAATTCTCAGAATTTCATAAAAATATTCTTCTCTACACGTTAGTTTTTTTTATGGAAATATAACGATGCACGGACCGACGGGGATCACGAATCAGCAGGCTTTACACTGTTGCCAAGAAACAACATTAACCTATATGAATCACACAAGATTATAATTAACAGTAGTATCAACAATCTACGAAGATAAAGAAATATAAATAAAATGCGTAGTGTTCCACGAGTGTTGCGCACATGCCGAACTAACAATGTTAAAATTATGTATGCTGTAGTGTTGGGCGAAGCGGCTCGGTTTAGTGAGCCGGATCACTAAATCAGCTCTTTGTAGTGTACCGGTTCGGTGATCCGGCTCGTTTAAACGACGGTTCGCGTCCTCCCGCACCATGCCCTCTCCCTCGCTCCCCTACCCCTCCTAAAGACGTACACGACACTTTTTTCGTCCAGTTTTCATGAGGATTGTCTTTGCAGAGAGCTGATTTAGTGATCCGACTCACAAAACCGAGCCGCTTCGCCCACCACTAGTATGCTGCACAATGGTATAATATATAACTATACGTATATAGCGTGCATCGAATACAATGTACTTAACTTTGCACGGTATGAGGTATGAGGAGAGCAATTTTACCGTATTTACGTCAAAGCCTAGAGTTTTATGCATAATTGTGTAAAGCTGACGTCATTACAAACTGTGCGCGCTGTACATATTTTCAAGCAATACAAATTCTTGCCGCACAGTTGACTTGTTATGATATTATCATAAGTACGTTATTAACATATGTTTATACGTATTGTGAAAACATACTTTGATTCGGTTAAAACACGTGTAGTAAAGGAAACGTTTCTTCATTTCTTCAGCTAAACCTTAAGATCTACTTAAACAACAGCCTTATGAAATGAAAAAAAAAACTTTTCAATTTTTTCCGACAGTAAATAGTTAATTAAATCTTAACAGGAATGCTTGAATTTTACATCTTAGCCGGCCCAAATATATATTTTAGGTGAACACTTTGTTTAATTAATATCTATGCAATTTAACTATGTTGAAAGATGTTAATACTCGTGGGAGATCTCATACACTTTTTATGCTCCGAAAGCGAGAACTGCTTCTGCCAAACGACAGAGTGAACTGCGTTGACCATTGACATTTTTAACGTCTCTTACTTACGGTTTAGCAATTTTCTTTTGACGCATGTCAAAAAATAGTGGTAAAGCTTTGTATACTTCTACTTTGCTGTATTTTCAACATTTTCTAGTTATTTACCATCGTAACACAATAATGTAATATTTTGCACGATTGATATAGATTATCATCTTCGATATATTTGTTAATCATTAATAAGGTGCACATGTTATTTTTTTTTTATATGAATACCGCACAAGAGTCCCAAACTGCTCCCAACCGTCTGGAGCCAGCGAGACTATGGCATTCCCAATTGGGGAATGTTGTGAGGCTGAAGGTATTGGGGAGGGTAAGGAGAAGGGGGAGAGGATGGTGGGGAAAAGGGTAAATACCTGGCTATTCAGATCTGGTCACCAAACACGGCTAAAAGCCATTTCAAGCAACTTTTCAATTCTGAATGGTGGTCTTTCACCAGGGCGATACTGAAAGTATCTTCCACTCTGGAACATGTTATGTATATTTATTACCATTTCTCTTTTCCCGTACCTTTGTTTGTTCTACATCTTTAATATATTGGTGTACAACCGTTTTATTGACACTTTGAAAAATAAATAATAATTCTCCAGGAAAAAAAATGGTTCTAATGGTCCACAGTCGACCTGATTGAATGAAAAGACATGGATTTACTTTACATACACTTTTAATCGGCTCAATATCACATTTAACTTCGTAAATGGAATTCGTAACAGAATCCAAGTTGGTATCACAGAAAAGTTTCTTTAAACAACAATATCTTTAAATGTGAGTGAGTAATAAATACATGGAATCTGCTTACGTCAAACAAGCAGACGTCCGCTTACCACAACATTATGGCTAGATACGACTGATTCAGAAATTACAGCGCATATATAAATTGACTACTAATTAGTATGAGGCTCCCAATTTGTATTTAGTTTGAATGTATTTATATATCGAATAACGAACGTAGAGTTAAAAACTTGTTATCGTTCAAATATTAAGTTAACGCAGTCCAAGAGCGTTAAGACGCTCTTACACGATACTTTTTTTTGTCCAGTTTTCACGTGGACTGTCTTTTTCTATGGAATTTTCTATAGAATTTTCAATTGAAAAAGACAACTCATGTGCAATCTGGATGAAAAAAAGTATCGTGTAAGAAAGTCTTTAGTCTCAGTGATAAGACGCGCCCTGGGTATGCAAGTTTTTTTTAACGTGGTTGAAAGATTACCCCATACAAGCAATTCTTTTAGCCATTTGGCTTTCATTAAATAAAACTGGAATAAAGAATCAAACAATTAATTAAATAATATTTGCGTCCGTTAACTCTACAGCGAATTCAAGTTGTAAATATCACAGATTCTCAACTGAAGGGTCGTGCATTAA